>NDGM011010421.1:0-12438 GCA_002564305.1 Octomys mimax | reverse complement strand
AAATTGTAACAATAATCATATATATATATATATATCAAGGAATATCTGTGTTGCTATTTCTTTATTTTTCACCAGCTTTGTTTCCTGTTTGCACTCAAGACTGGATAATATATTATGTACTTAATTTTACTGAATCTCCTGCTTCCCCTCACTAAAATCTCTTTTTCCCAACACTGTAGCCTCAGTCCTCAGATACCCAATGCCTAATTGTTAACTGAACATAAAATGAAGACACACCTCAAGTGGGACTCAAGCAGGAAGAATTTTCACAGCCCTCAGAGAGTATTCATCCTAGAAAGAAGGAGAAGAATAGAAGAATAAGAGCCCTGGGTGGGTCATGCAGGAGATGGATTTGGTTGAAGAAAGGGTGGGAGAGAGTGATGGGAGATACTGCTACAGGGAAAAGTTGGAAAGATGGAGGAGAGTGGACCCAAGTTACTGGAGTAAATCTAAGATGAGTAAGTTAGTGGAGGCCCTTTGGGGTCTCTGATGGGTACTGATTTCTCTTATGGGGGAAGAGGGTTACTTTCTATTTGCTGAGTTCTGGCCAGATTACACATCCACATATATCAAGCATATCAACACATGTATATTTACACACATAGGCTCTATGTACGGCCTCTTCTTTTATGAGCCTTTGTATAGCTGGGCCTACAAAGTGAACTTGTTTCAGGGCCATCCACACAGAGCCAAAACCTGGAGCATGAAGCATACGCTTAAGCAGAGGCCCTCAAAGGACCTAATCCTTCCCAACAGGCCTTGGTGGTGGGATGTTCAGTGTGGAGCTGAGTCATATTGCTTGGAAAGAGCTCTGCTTGTCGGATTGGATTTCCAATCAGCTTTGTCGTCCAGAACACAGATGTGCGCTAGAGGCAGAAATGAGAAGCAAAACACTTTTCTTTGAATGTTATTTGTCTTTCCATATAGTTCAAAGTAACATTTTGTTCCTGAAATAGATGCTGGGCAGCAATTAGGCTAATTTGTTTACCCCTACAAGGAATGAGATTATTTCTACTTTCTATAACCTGAGCCCCTTCCAACCTTGCCTGGCAGCTAAATGTGAGCCCTATTTCACGCAGGTAGAAATGTGTTTCTGATAGCATCCTTTTCCACCCAGGTTGCTAGTTTTCCTTCCTCCAACCTTCAGCAAAAGTCACCTCATGCCAGATTCCTGACACTAAGTGAATGATGAGGATAATAACACCACAGTACCCAAAGCAGTTAACTTATGCTCAAGGACCTGAGCGGTAGGCGTCATAGGACGTTATGTGCATTGTTTTTATATGGCTGTGTTCATTTAATCCTCCTAACCACGCTCTGAAGTAATTGTTACTGTTTGCTATTTGTTTTTGCAGATGAGCATGCAGAGACAAAGAACTGAAAAGCAACTCTTTGAATAAAAACCATTTCACTTCAATGTCAGGATACATGCTATGATATGTGTGCCTTACTCAATGTGAATTTTGTGCTTTTTAATAACTACTTTTGTTAAGTATGTTAGACGGGTAATTAATTATGGTGCTGGGAGTGGGATTGTAACTGGCCTTGGTTGGTTCTTTGTATCTTCAACAAAAAGTTGAGTGGAACACACAAGAGGAGAAGTGAAAGCATTGTTTATTAGCAAGGATTCCCGCATCAGCACAGGAGTGGGTCAGAGCTAAGAGCTCATGACCCCAAAGAAGCCAGTGTCAGAGCCTGTTGTAGATTTTACAGGGAGGGAACAGCACTCTGAATTGGAGGGGCAATTCACCCTAACCAATGTCAAGTCTCCTTTCTGTTGGGAGGGGGGGTCGTCTTCAGATGGACCTTTGAGGAGCTGTCATGGCACCCAAAGACCAAAGAAGGTGAGGGAGGGAGGTTAAAATCACAATGTAGAAGAGATCATGAGCTATAATTGAGTTGGGGGTTATTTTTCTTGTTTAATCTATTCAATAGCCTAGGATAGGAATCCCTAGGCATGGCTTAGTTGTCAGAAGGGGATACTTTTGTCGTTACCAGCTGTGGGCTAGGTGCCAGACCTACACATTCTCTGTGGTATTTTGGAAAGCCAACTTCCTCTCCTTCTGCCCTTCAGGTCCCCTCCTTCCAGGAATTTCTCACCTCTACCTCTTCCCTTGGCCAGACTTTCGGAGGCTTGAGGGACAAAGTAGGGTAGGATGATCCAAGTTGTATGCTTTGTGGTTAAGAAACAAAGATCTCATTTTAGAATACATTTATAATCATATATTAGGCTTAAGACCCAAAGACATGCTGTCCGTATTTCTAGAACAAGTCATACAGCACTCCTGGCTGCCATAGCCTGCAGCCCAGTGATATCAGGAAAGGAAATATTCTTCAAAAAAAATCTGCTGCTGAGGGCTGGGGTTGGTTTAAATGAAGAGCTTTACCTTCATAACTTTCTTTCATAATTTTCTCATGTGATTAAAGCCCTTGAGGAAACAGTGACCATCTAAAAGGACAGGAAGACATTTTGCAATGCAAAAGTATCTTCTAAGTGAAATGTGAATGAGCGTCATAATTAACCTATGCCCCTGGATGCCAGGAGTACCTCTTTTGTGCCTAAAAAGATATCCAGACTCAGTTTCTGACACTATCCACCTTCTTGTCTGAAGGCATAACTGTACATCTATTTTATAACAAGAATTACCTGTACTTGTGCATGACAACCTCTGTATCTGAATGAATTTTTTCATCAAAGTCACAAAAGAATGAAAGGCCAAGAATCCTTGCTCACTATATCAGAATCCAGCTTGTTTGTGACAAGTACCCACTGGATTATTGTGTGTGTGTGTGTGTGTGTGTGTGTAGATAACTTCAGACATCTTTATTTGCAATATATAACTTGACTGTTTTGAAATGTGATTGAGAGTGATTTACCTGGTTCTGAAAGTAAAACAAATGTGGAAAAGACCCACACAAGTGGAAAGGGGATAGAAACTATGCCAGAAGCTGAGGAAAAAAGTGGTAGGATATCGGCAGTCAATGGAAGGAAAGAAGAATCCTTCTGTTTTCCATTCCGTGTCTGTAAACTGCTAAATATTTCATCCTTTATTTTCCTTATGTGTCCAATGATGATGGTCTTTTCTAGATTAAGGGTTGGGATGAGCCCCCTTCTCACTCTAGAAGAGATGGTGACAGTGGGTCATCAATGAAGTCTTAAGCCTGTGCTAACCCTTGTGGTGGGGCAACGTGTGTGTGTGTGTGTGTGTGTGTGTGTGTGTGTGTGTGTTTAAGGAAACATATACTCAGGGAATGGAGCTTACAGAGTCTGTGCTGCCTGAATTTCTGCACCCAATTCAGGTCAATGGGGAAAGGCCTGAAGAGATCGCTGTCTGTCCTTGGTAAATAGGGGTTTCATTACTTTAGGAAGTCCACAGAAAGACAACACACAGCCAGAGAGAACTCTGAATTAATGAGAGGACTGGCATTGCTTTGGAGGAGTACTGTACAGGGGCTGGCGCTGAGTACTCTAGAACCAGATAGAGCTGTGTTTAAGTCCTGCCACAGATCTTGTCTGCAGGTTAAGCTGGCTGATTAAATAATAGAACTAACTTATTAGGCTATTTCAGTAGCAGCTAAGATGATGTACATATGCAACATGAGATAGTACCTGGTACATAATAAATAATCCATGAATAGCAGTATATATAACATACATATTGATAAATAAAAATCTTATTGATCTCACCTTTATACCTTATTATGCAGATTCAAATGCAACATATTTCATTTGCATGTGAAAATGATAATATTGCTCCTTCATATCTTGGATTCTTTTCCTGGACATAGAGATGACTCTGCCTTGCTTCCCTTGCAGCTAGTTGGAGAAGGTAGAACCAGAAACTTGTCCCAGCCAAAAAAGGTGAGGCTGAGAGGGTAAAAAGCTGTCTTTCAGAGTGTCTTTTCTTCTCTGCCACAGTATCCTGAAGTTTCAGGTCAAGGATACAGTGTTTCAAGGTAATTGAACTCAGTTGGCCTGGGCTTCTGAGCATCTAAGTGGAACAGAACACGGCCCCTCATTATTGCCCCACCCCCAGGCCCTCACATGCTGCGAAAGACATGTAATGTGAGCCTGAAATGAAAATAAGCTGCTGATAATTACTGTTTGTGTATTTATTGCTTAGCCTATTCTATCTTGACTAACACTGCAATTTAGTCAACAGATTCCAAGTATCCAGAGGCAAATTTGATGTAATGGAAACAAATATCTCAATCTCTACTGAAATTAAAGTTAGGGCTCATAAAATCATGATAATAACCTTGCCTGCAATATTATTGAGAAATTATAACCTTCCATCTAACAAACACAGAGCTCTTGTTAATCAAACAGTATTTTCATATAATGGTATATGTTCAGCAGATTTGATTTTTATTGTGCTGTTACATTTAGATTCTAGAAGTGTTTATTGGAGTTAAGACTGCTTTACACAGAAAATCATGTACTAAGTATATAGTGCGTATATCTCATATACTTGACAACTTTGTAGCTTAAACTAAAGATCAGTCTGTGTTAGGCTCTAGAGCCGGCACTTCTAGTAAGCCCACAGGTAATACTGGTGCTGTTGTCCAAGCGTGGTGTTTGGATCCGAGGCATCAGCATCATCTGGGAGCTTGGGGGCACACGCAGAAGCTCAGGCCCCCACCCAGATCCAATGAGCCAGACCCTGCCCTTTACCAGCATTCCTGGAGGACACTTGCAGGGAGGTCAGGGAAACACCTCACTGGGGGAGGAAAGAAAAGTGTTTTGCAGCACAGTGTGAGCTTTAGGGGTCTCAGCAGCCACCAATGGTTCAGTTTCCCTTGTTCCTACTGTGGTCAGCCACGGCTCACTTAGATTTTACAATAATGCTACATGAAAGGCCGGGGAGATGGCTCAGTAGAATAAGTGTTTCCCTGGCAAACACAAGGGGCTGAGTTCAATCCCCGGCTCCACCAAAAAAAAAAAAAAATGCTACATGAGTTTTCTAATGCTCTTCTAATCTCCAGATAGAAGCAAACACTCTGACCTGCTGGCCCATTATGAGTGACCCTTCAGCACAGTCCTGCAGGAGAAGCCACAGTGCCTCCAAGGCGCCCTGTCCAGGGTAGCCAGTGTGAACCAGCTTTGAGTTCAGTGTTGGCATCACTCCTTCATTTCTTTATGACTTTGAACAAGATAATCTTTCTAAGTGTCCTTTCAAAAGGAGCCTATTGCACGCCTACTGTGCCTCCTAGGACTGTTGTTCCTGTCTATAAAATTCTTGGAGCATAAGCCATGTATGGGGGCATGTGTCTACAGACCCAGAATTCAGGAGGCTGAGGCAGGAGGATCTCAAGTTCAAGCTCAGCTTGTGCCACCAAGTGAGACTAGTCAGGACTAATTACTGAGACCCAATCTCAAGAAGGCAAACAAAACAAACCCAAAGCAACCAAACACAATACACAAATACTCTAAAATAAAGAACAAAAAATTTCTTAGCACAGTTTTGGGTAGATAGTATACCTTAAAAATAGTCACGCTCTTCCAAGCCACTCAGGACTTCTATGCTGCTTTCTCCACTCCTGTAAGCTAGTTCTTCACTGCACAAGGCAAGAGTCAAGGCACTGGCTGAATCTCAGTGCCACATCAGGGGAAGAGGACACTCACAAAATGCAACATCCAGGGAGAAAGAGACAGCCATCAAGAGAGATGGCAAGCTGAGGCCAACCCCCAGCCCAGTGGTGGCCACCTCCAGTGCCCTCCAAGGTTGAGCAGACTATGTCCAGTGGGTCCTGGAACTCACTGCTCACGAAGGCTGCCATGGTTCCTGGCCTCTTTTCTCTCTCCACTGCTATCTCCTCCATCTTCTACTACTTGATCAAATACAAATGAGAGAGAGAGAGAGAGTGAGAGAGAGAGAGAGAGATAGTGAGAGACAGAGAGACACAGAAAGAGAGACAGAGAGAGAGACAGAGACAGACAGAGAGAGACAGAGAGAGAGACAGAGAGAGACAGACAGACAGAGACAGAGAGAGAGAGAGAGACAGACAGAGAGACAGAGAGAGAGAGAGAGAGAGAGAGAGAGAGAGGCAAGCCATCTCATCAGGCAGGCTCTGCAGTAGAACCACAGAAGTCTGTCACTTTATGTTGATTCAAAGAACTGCCTACCTAGTTCACTTCAGCACCTACGGAGCTCCTGCTGGGCCAAGTTAGGCAGGTTCCTCTTCTTCTGCAGGCCTTGCCCTGGAATCCATCACTGTCTTTTGCACACCCAGCTGCACTTTGGCCGAGTGGTTTTAGCAGGACTTCCCACCCTCACAGTTTCCCACTGCGCAGCCTCTGTGGCTCCCGGCTGACTTGGCCAGATCTGGAGTGGAGCCTGCTCTCTCCTCACTGCTGCAGCGGCTCATCGCAGTCCTCCCTGCCACACCGACACATCAGCATAGGTCTGCAAAACAGTCCCCAGGGCATACCTGTAACCCCCAAACTCTGGGAGGCCAAGGCAGGGGGGGGTCACAAGTTTGAATCCAGACTGAGTAACTTAGTGACTTAGCATGACCTTGTCTCAAAACCAAAAACAAATATAGGGCTGGGGGTGTAGATCATTGCAGAGATCTTAGAATTGATCCCAAGGGGAGAAAGCAATCCCAGACACAAGCACAGGTGGAGGGGCAGCTGCCATAGCTTTGTGACGTGTAGGTGCTGCCCATCACCCATGTGTAGGTCTGATGCAGTCTGTGAACTTTTGGTGCCCTGCTACCTTTGGTTTAGTTAAAACATGCAGTGCGTTGTCATACAACTGCTTGCTCTTCATCTTGCTAATGGAAACACCAGGAGCTCCCCAGCTGTTGCCTGTTATAAAACCTAGTGGTCTACCTGAGTATCAGATGCGTGGGGGCCCATGTGCATGTGATTTTCTTACACCAGCCAGTCTGCCACCCCAGGAGGAGGTTGGAAGCATAAGCCCTAGAAAGGGCACCGTTCCCAGGTCTCCAGTCTCCCTACCCACCCACTGGCCAAGCTCCCTGCAGCTTCCTGCTGCCAACGCTGGCTCGCTGGTCCCGTAAGTAACCCACATCCTGTTTCCTGCAGCTGGGGTTCACCTGCTCACTTGCTGACCTGATGGACTCGTGTGAGCAGAACTCTCCGTCTGGTCCCTTCCAGACCCCAGACCCTCTATCTATCTATCTCTAGACCTGTTTTCTAGACCTATCCATCTTGTGAAGAAGAGCTGCTCTCCTTCCATTCTACCTTTTCCAGAGAAAAGCTTCACAACTGAATGAGAGGAAATAGGGACAGCGGCTGTCCTACCTTAGAACAAGGGCAGCAGAGACAGTGTTTGGGTTGGGGCGCTGTGCCCTGTCCTAGCTACGTGACTCCAGGGAGGATTACTTAACCTTTCAGAACTATAATTTCCCCATCTGGAAAATGGATGTACCTATCTTGAGGGTTTGGTGTTTTTTTTTTTTTTTTTTAATGTATTTGGTATGTGGTCCAGGGTCTCACTACACGCCTCAGACTTGTAGTGCTCCTCCTGTTTTCAGCCTCCCCAGTGCTGGAATTACAAGCATGTGCCACTGCACCTGGTCTTGGTGGCTGGCTTAGCGTGCCTGAGGGTGGGGCTGGTGCCGGGGCTTGAACCCCGATCTCTGTGCTTGCCAATCAAGTGCTTAGTCTGCTGAGCTGTCTCACGGGCCCTGGTGGGGCTTTTTTGAGGGTTAAATAATGAATGAAATGAAACACATATGACACTAAGCTTGGCACCAATTTAAAAACATTTAAAAAGAAAACCACGGTTTTCAAGTCGTATGTGAATTTATATTCCATCTATGACGTATGAGCTGCACCATCTCTGGCTAATTATATCTCCTCTTTGAACTGGTTTGCTCTTTTTTTGTTTTTTAAAAATAGAACAATCGCTGCCTAGTCCAAGGCATACAGAGGAATACTGGAAATGATCCACAAAACGGACGGTTGTTTATTCACACTCATTCATAAATATAAGCCGAGTGCCGGCTTCATGAGGGACACTGAAGGTCTGCTGGTGACCAAACATGGGCTTCCTCTCCCTCACTCAGCTGACGTCCTTATGGTGGAGACTCATGCTGATTGTCATAGAAACAGCTTCTTACTGGCCTACAGGGTCTTAGGAGGAGCTGTGACAAGGCAGGAGGAGGCGACTGAACCCGTGTCTTGTTGCCATCTTGGATGGGGAGGTTCGCTTGGACTCAGGCAGCCCGAAGAAAAGACGCCAAGCAGTGGAAATGTCTGAATGTGCTTTTATTCTCAGCTGCTCAGGCTCGCAGCTTGCCCAGGCTCCTGGAGATCCTTGGCGGCTTAGTCCACACTTGTGGTCATGGGCCAGGGCGGACCTTGCCTGCCCAAGTCAGTCACCCTGGACAGTGCTGACCTTGCATATCAGTCATTTACACGGAGCCTGATGAGAAGAGCTTGTATTGAAAGCTTGTTGATTTGGACCTCGTGTCAACCAGAAGTCACCCCCCATGCTCCCGACACATATGCCCTGAGCGAAAGCAAAGCCATTGTGTGCTCTCATGTTTCCCTGCAGTAGGTTGATGGATTCTAAGAAAGGAGAAATCAAACCAAATTTTCTGAGTGAAGGTGGAGTGCATCCCGTGTGAAGCTGAGGACCCCAGAGAGGACGGGCAGATGCAGGCAGGGACGGGTCAGGGTGCAGGGCGGGGCCAAGCTTTGCAAGGCTTTCATGATTCACTAAGGAATTTGGGATTTCCGTTTTCAAGTTTCCACCCTAGTAGAGTAGGCATCAAAAACATCCCCTGGAGACCTTTCCTTAAACTAAGTTTGCCACATTTTTGAAACTATTTATGCTGCAGCTGCTGTCCTGAAGCTTTGTGTTTTGTGATTTTTTTATTTTTGTTTTATTTTTTGTCTCACTAACAGCTGTCTGTTCCTTGAAGAACTCTGTCTACCTAATTGGGTTAGGCTGGTGCGCAGACGAATGGCTTTGATATGATAAACGGTCCATGAAAGCAAAAGGGAGAGGCACAAGCCACAAATTTCCATTCTGTCCAGGAATAAAGAGAAAGGGTTGCCCACAGCGCAAGCCAGCCCGGCAAGCCAGTCTCTGATTGTCGGCCTGCTGGGAGAAAATGCTGTCAGTGGGACCTGCCCAAGTGGTAATAATTTGCAATTACATATCAGCCTTTCTCTTAGGATGAATGCATACTTTCTAGATATTTCCCTAAACTCGGAGAGGCACAGATGCTGAGCTGTGATCATTTTGCAATTAAAAAGTCATCTTAGAAGAACTGCTTCAATATTCTTCCTTGTGGTGTATGACTGGAAAGTTTCTCGGGACCTTGCCTGGCATGACTTGGATCTACCCTGGCCTGTTGCACTGCGCACAGTCTGAAACACAGTTGCTTCAGCTTCCTGTTAAGTGTTAGGAAAAATGCCACCTCACCCAGGCTTCCTGCAGAACCAGCATTGCTTTCTGGAGCCCTAAAGGTCAAGGGGAATAATGGCAACCGGTCTCTAGTCACTCTGAGCATCCCAACAACCTCGCCTGAAGAGTGACTCTTGCCAGTGACCCTCTGAGCCCAGGGTCCCCTTTTCCTATCTCAAGAGTCTTCCCAGAGCTGGGCCCAGGCATGCCCACCACCAGTGAAAGCCAAGTAAGTCTCTGTGCCAGAGTGCTGGTAACGGCGCGCTGGGGAGCCCTGAGAAACATGGGCTCTAATGAAGCTTTCCAAGGCCATCGAACCTACCTACATTTGGGGAAAACCATTTAGCCTCTGTGAAACCTTTTCTTCCCTTCCTCTAAAATGTCTGTCCTCTGAGAATGTAAAAAATCTAAGTAAAAGCAGCCCATAAAGTGATACACATATGCAGGGAGAGGTTGCAATATTCTTTGGGGCCAACATCAGACCTTCTGAACTCTTTTCTGTACTGACTCAGAAATGAATGTTGTGGATGCTCCTTTTCTTCCCCCCAACCCTCACACCATGGGAATAAATGGATAAATTGCCAGGGATGAGTTTGAATCTGTGATCCTACTGCCTCAGCCTCCTGGACTGCTGGGATTATAGGCAGGCACCACCATGCTGGGCTGCAAACTGTGTTTTGCTTGAGTGTTTTAGCCTCTGGAAAGGGTGCCTTGGGAAGAGTTCTGGAGGTCAAGATACACAGTGTATACCCTTGATGGACTTCAAACGGAAATGGCCTGTACCACTTCTGGGCTAAAGCGTGGAACCCTCCAGCACCTCCTCCCATTTCTGAAAAGGTTGCAAGTTCCATGCAGGTATAGGTAGCAAAGTCATTACTGTCTCAGCTTCCTGTGGGCACCCAGGGCTACCTCACCTACAGCAGCTTAACTAGCAACAATTTATCTTGTAGTTCGGGAAGTGAGTGGTCCAAGTCCAAGACCCAAGCGATGGCAGGCTTGGTTCCTGCTGCTGATGGTGTGGGAGGGGCTTCTCTCTCAGCTCCCTGTGGTTGGCTGTCACCTTTGCGGCATTCCTTGGCTTACAGAACCTTCAGCCTGACTGTACCTTCGTCCGCACACGGCACCTCTGTGTGCATCTCTCTCCAAACTTCTCCTTTGTAAGGACACTGGTCGTATTGGGGGAGGGTCCGCCTTAATCCAGTTGGCACCATCGTAGTTCATAGCATCTGCAATGGCTTCATATGCGAGCAAGGTCACATTCTGAGTTATTTGGGGCTTGGGCTGCAATATGTGAGCTTTGGGAGGACACGGTTCAACTCACCCAAGACAGTGTTCCCTCACGCTGGACATGTGGCATGAGTGAGAAGCACTCTGGCTTTAAGTAACCGACTCTTGGGGTTGTTTGTAACATTGGCACTGTCACCACTGACCTGATTCACAGCAACAGTTTTAAGTGACGTGGATGAATTAAGGCATCAGCTTTTTCAGAGGTGAGTATAAAGCTGACAGCGGTGCTTCTTCCTGCAGCTGGATTCTCCCAGATGTGAGCCCCTTGTCAGTTGTTGGTGCAAATTTGTGCAGCGATAGCTACCTGATTGGCTGCCCAACGGACTTATTCCTCAGTGACTTAATTTTCTGTGTTAGTCAGCTTTCTGGGGCTGATATCAGAACACCTGGACTGGATAAATTACAGGGAAAAGACAGGAAATCTTTCAGCTCACAGTCCCAGGGCAGGGTGGCACATCTGGGGATGGCTTTTTTTGTTGCTGGTAGAATTCCAAGGAGAGGCAGAGGCAGAGGCAGGCTCTCCCTCATCTCAAAAGCCACCAGTATTCAGTCAGGGGGTGACCTTTATCTTGATGGATTTATATACTCCAAATCACCTCCCAAAGGCCCAGCTCTAAACACCATAGTCAGATTTAATGTCCAACTTCTTACACCCTAAGGTGGAGTAAACTGCATATTCCTGCTGCAGCTCTCACTCACAAGCATCACAGGATAAGGGAACAAAGTGAACCTTCTTCTTGGATGTAGTTGGCAGATAATTCATTTGTCAGCTCCAGTGAGTCAAAGAAAGGTCTTTAAGATCTTGTCTAAGTAAAAATTCTACTGCTGGCAAATTTAGGAATTTGACAAGTGGAAGAGCCCTGTCCAAGTTCACACTGCTTAATTCTAGGAAGATCTTGGATATGACCCCACACCTGTTAATTTAGGTTTTAAGGGTAGCTTTGCTAATGGTCAAATACACTGACTTTGAGCAGCTTAAATGTCAGCAATGGAAACTAGCATAAGTAGAATTTGCACAAGACTATATGTGAAAGAATTCTCTTGCAATAATAAAAATGAAGCATTTGAAATACAGCTAACATGAATCTGGGTAGGCTGTCAGTGTAAAATGCATAAAAATTCTTGAAGTCTTAAAAAATTTGTGATTTTGTTGATAATTATATGTTGAAATGATAGACATGAGGTGAAATAAAATGTATCGCTAAAATTTCTCGTTTTTGCTTTTTAATGTGTCAACTGGAATATTTAAAGGCACATGCACAGTTTGCAACTGCCATGCCTGCTGTATTTTGATGGCACAGGGCTGACCCAGGTAATGAAGACTCCGAAGGTCTGCTCCAGGCCAAGTGACTGGACTTAAAGTCTGGGGATTTTAAGCTTTCGTTCTGCACAGGGAAAGATGAAGATTGGAACATGGCACCAGCTAGCTGAAGGTGTCTGGTAGCTTCCAGCTGAGATCTCTGCCATCTGAACTTGCCCTCAGTGTCCTCCACACACTCATGTCCAGGACATTCCTGGCCATCTACTGCAAGACAAATGTCAGCACTAGTAAGAGTGGATAAAGATTAGCTTAAAATATTTTTACTTACCTATGTCTCAAACTTTTTTTGGGAGAAAGGAATTATCTTTATTTCTGCCAGTACTCTTTCCTATTATTCTGAGAACAGAATCCTTTATTTATTTATTTATTTATGGCAGTAACGGGGATTGAACTCAGGACTTTGTGCTTGCCAGGCAGGCACTTATTCTACTGAGCTATCTCCCT
>NDGM011010403.1:0-13643 GCA_002564305.1 Octomys mimax | reverse complement strand
TAAATGCTGGGACCTGCTACCAAAAAGTGATTATTTCAGTTTTCAGAACATGTTCTGAGCTTGTTCTCTGACAGAGTTAGATGTCAATTAAGATTATTCCCTGTTAGTGGAAATAAAATCATGCTATCTGCTTATGAAAGAATCTCTCTGTTCTCTCTTTAGGAGGTGGGAGAGTATATTTAACTCATGCAAAAGTTAAATATCCATTCATTATTAAGTGGAAAGGTAAAAAGATAGAGGTCATGAAAAGATCCCTGTTTCACCACACAGGAAATTATGCTCTGAGCCGTGGGCTATTTTTTCTGCAGTGTTTCTCAGAGGTAGTATTAAGTTGCAGCTTCTATCACAGCACCAAGAATTGAGTCTTTGTTGAGCCTGGAAATCTCAGGCCACAGCTGATTGCTGTCCACAGAGTCAAAGTCACAAGCAGGTTCAGGAAATCGCAGTTGGTGTTACAGAAGTTCGAGGCAGACAGGTGCACAAGTGGTTGGTAATTTAGATGTGCCGACCCTGGACCCTTCTTCCTTCAAAACCATACTGGTGGGAAAAGCCTGGATTTGCCACTTCATCCTTAGGGCGGGGAATATTTGGCTCTCCCGCACTGCCTGGCACTGCTAAAAGCTGTGTGTCCTAAGGTTGGGGAGGTTCAGTGTTTAGGCCCTGAGTGCCAGCTTGGGACAGGCTGGCTTGCTCACCAGCCCAGCTGGCAGCTGGTGTCCTTGGGACACCATCTCTTCCTTTTGGAGTGAGGGTTGCAGTAGCACCTGTGCCACAGAGCGATGAAGCAGAGCATCTGTGTGAACTGCTTTCCACAGAACCTGGCACCTGCAAATGGAGTTCACCATTGTCATCTTTTTCGTACTTACTCATCCTAAGGGACCAGTGAGACGGGTGCTCTGGGCTTCCTCATTTTGCACTTGAGCAAAACAAGGAGGTGCAGAGAGCATTTTCAGTGAGTTTGGGACAGAGTGAAACTAAGGAGGAAGAAGTCAATGTGAGTCTGCGTCTCGTCTGTGGCCTACCTGCTCCCCTCTGCAGCTTTTGCTCTCACTCACAAGGCAGCGACCGTGCATTTCAGTTGTGTAGGCGCATCTGCCGAGGAGCAGACATGTCCAGCTGGAGAGGTGCGTGAGGGGCGGGCCTTGCACCAGCAGCCTGGACCTGCCCTCTGGTCCCTCCAGGTGAATCGCCCATGCCCCTGCTGGCCAACAAATCGGCCGTTCAGCTTCCTTTTGGGATTATCTGGTCTCAGTGAAGGAACATCAACCAGTGCTGTGTTCTGTTAGGGACTCCAGCTTCTCTCTCTTTTGTTATCAATTCCTCCTAATTGGTATCATTCAAGAATATTAAACATCTGTCACCCTGCCCTTCTGCGATTGTATCTCAGCCTCAAGGATAGAAGCATTAGTATCTTTCTCACCAACTCATGCCTGTCTTTTCTGGTTCTGTTCTTTTCTTTTCTTTTTTCTTTTTTTTTGCCATTTGTATATTTGGTACAGGGCCTTACTATGCAGCTTGGACTCAGACTCATAGCGATCCTCCTGTTTGCAGCCTCCCCAGCACTGGGATGACAGCTGTGTACCACCACGCCTAGACTTGGTCACCAGTTCAGCTTTGCCCTGGATCAGGGTCCATGCAGCATTCAGGACTGGGGATTGAACCCTGGTCCCTGTGCCTGCCAAAGCAGGTGCTTAGTCCACTGAGTTATCTTGCCCTCTCTCTGGTCCTGTTCTGACCAGTTTTTTTTCTGTAGGCAGAGATAGAAGATAATAGGTATGCTCATTTTACACCCAACATATAGTGTGTCTGGCCTCAGAACTGTCCCTCTCAGCCTCCCTGCTCCTCCCCTCCTCCCTCCCTCCCCCCTCTTCTCTCTTGCCCCTTACCTGCGTAGCCAATGTAGGAGTAGCCCTTATTCTGAGAAAAGTAAGATGCTTCAGGTTCCTGTGGAATTTGGCTTTCTTTGACCTCACTCATCCATTTCACACCTCCTCTAACTGAGTCTCAGAATCCGCCCTGGTTACCAGATCTGCAGAGAGAACTCGGTGTGCCCCTCCCTCCCCCAGATTTGTTGTGCCTGATGTGTTTTCTACACAGGAAGATAATAATGTAACAATCAAGTGATCAGGTGCGCGGTAGCCTGTTCTGTTTTTTTCTCACAATGAACCTTATCAATCTAGCAAGCTTGCTGGCTTTCTTTTCTTCTCCGTTGTTGTTTTTGTGGTTTGCCTTGTTTTTTCACAGCAGAGTCCTCCATGCAGAGATCAGCAGGTGGAGGCCTAAATTTGCTAGACCTAAATGCAGGTGAAGAGAATTTTAGATTATTCATTCCTGATAGTAGAAAGCAGAAGAGAAAGCAAAGCAGATTTTTCAAGGCACTAACCCTGCAAGCAGCTCACAGTGATTGGGAAGTTCTTTTTTTGTTCTCCTCTTACCAGCTTTAATCTGACCGCTTCCCAGCTCTACTGAAGAACTGCGTGTAGAATGCTATCTCCAGCAAAGGGCAACCTCAGGCTGCCATCCGCGGTGTTGCTTCTGCAGGAGAACTGCACACCCCATTTTCCCAGTCTAGATACCGGGGGTGCCATTTAGCACCTTCGGGGTTTCCCTATAAAGTGAACACTGTAAGGAATTCCTGCAGTCATCTGCATGCCTGTGGAAGGCCTGCTGGGACTACTGCTATCTAAATATTCCTTCCTTTGGAAAATTCCTCAGTGCTTGGCTATGCTGATAGCGTGTCCTTAATCAGGTTTTGTCTTAAGACAAATTGCACCAACCTTTTGGAAGCTTTCAGATAAAAACTAGAAGGAAGAGATTTGTGTTATATCAGCCAGGGGAAATGACAGATCATCCTAAGATTAAGGAGATAAAAGGGAAAAGCTATCGATTTGTTTGTTTGTGGTGCTGGTGGTATGAGGTTCTGCCTAATAATTAGGGGGATAAGCTGCTGCTGTCCCAAGATTCCCATAGAAACACTTAAGCACACTCTTCCAAGTAGATTACTTATAATACTTAATTCTATACTTAAATATCAATACTTAATTCTATACTGTAAATACAAATTCTGTATTTACAGTAAATTTCTCGACTGCCTTTAAACATTTCTATTACTTTCATTGTTGTGTTAATTTTGAAATTGTTATTTTTTATCTTTTTTTATCATTCTTTTAATATGGACTCTCACTTTGTAGTTCAGGATGGCCTTGAACTCTAAGCAATCTTCCTGCCTCAGCTTCCCCAGTGCTGCGATGACAGGCAGGGGCCACACTTCCTGGCTTTATTTTCTAACATTTTTGACTCATGGTTATTTTAACCTGGAAAGGTAGAACCCAATGATATGGTGGGCAAGTTCTATCCCACATATAGAGAGGGCAAAATGAATATTCAAGAAAAATTCCATCCAAAACATGACCTTGAACAGGGAGGTGAGCAGATAGACAGTTTCAGGATTCGATTCATAATCTGGCTTTTAGATGAGAAACGTAGGCCCTATTTCCCCAAAATAGGCACTAAGGTGGACAGGATCTAAAACCCTGAAAATAGGGGACATTCATGTTTTCTGATTGGTCTATCTTAGGAAACATTTTCAGGATCTTTTTTTGGTTTGTTTTTAAATCATTGTGGTACTGAGAACTAAACCCAGTGGCACTCTTACCACTGAGTTATATCCCTAGACCTTTTGATTTTGCTTTACTTTGAATCAAGATCTTGGCAAGTTTCCCAGGCTGGGTTGAAATTTGTGATCTTCCTGCCTCAGCCACTTAGAGTTTGGGGATTACAGGTGTGCACCACTGTACCTGGCTGGGGTCTTCAAAGCCATGCTTGGAGCAACCTCCAATAGGAAGCAGAGTCGTCACTGTTCTCATTTCCAGTAAAACCACAGGTTCAGAGGAACAGCAAGCCCGTCTGTGGGGAGGACCTGACCCTCAAGTGGAAGATACACAGATATTGCTGTACAAGACTGGAAGGACACACAGATGGCAAAGAATGACCTTTCTGGGATGTCCTTTTGAAGTTTTAAGGCTGGTTTTGGAGGAAAGGCATTCAAGATTATCTGGCCCACCTTAAGGAACAGGATTTCAGCTTTCTATGGCCTCAGATTAGAAAGGAAAGCAGGAAGAAGGGAGAAGGCCCCTGAGAGGCCTTGCGTCTGAGGCTGTTCTGCTGCAGCCAGCAGGGCAAAGTAATCAGCAGCAAAGCTCGCGCTTGGGTACAGCCTCTCGGCTGGCAGTCTCCTGTTGTTCCAGCTTTACACAGGAGGATGAAGGCTCAGACATATTATGTAACTTGTCCAGAGTCTCAGGGCTTTGGAGCTTCTGGAAGCAGGATTAACACTCAGGCCAACTGCCTCAGCAGATAAGCTGGGCCATCTGGGGAATGAGATCCAGGAGATGTGGCAGGGTCAAGAAGGTGGGAGCGGTGGCATCCTGAGCCTGTTTGCCCTTGGCATGGCGTCCTTTTTCCCTGAGTCCTGCAGAACGCCTGCCTCTCTGGTGATCTATTGCAGTGGAGTTTCCTACAGTGGTTGTCAAAGCTTTGCTGTGCTGGACAGGGAGGCTTTGAGGGTTGTTTTCTGATCAGCAGGTTTGGAAACTCTGAGTGCTTGGCTGCAGGATGGTGGAAAGGCTCCAGCACTTCCTGCGACTGTGCCTCTGGGACCTGCGATAGGGAGCTGGGCCTGGGCTTCTTCCCTCCTCCGGAGAAGGCCAGCCTGCACACATCAGTAGTGACAGGGCTCCCAGGAGCAGGGGAGCAGCCACCAGCACCACAGCAGCGGAGGAAGAATTTACAAAGCAAATACCCAGCAAACAAAAACAAGGGAGGAAGTATGTGTGTTGGTTTGCAGAGTAATGAACTTTCCAGTTGAAATGCTGATATCCCAGAGTGGGAAACAGCTCAGAGCAAAGGGAAGAGGCCCAGCAGCCTGGCTTGGATCTAATCCTGTTCTTGACAGGATGGAAATTTCTCTAGGAGGAAAAGGAATCTGCTCTTACCTCCAGCGGCCCTGCTTCTATTCCTATCCAGGAAGACAATTCAAGAGCTGCTACTGGAAGATATGCCTGAAGGTTTTCTGTGCAGGCAATTCTGGATTTTAACAAGATACCACCCTTTGGTGAAATCCTCACTCCTTTTTAAAAAATCTCTGAATTTGTTTTTAAGGAGTGATTTGTTCATTCTTTCATTCATTCACTTGACTGTAAAGTATGGAGCTGTTGTTTCCTGTGCTTTCTGAAGAAGACTGGGAGGATAGAGAAGCAAAGGCTCAGATTCTTGCCCTCAGGAGTCTGTGGAAGCTAATAGAATAGAAGGAGGTCAGTAGAAGCAACCAGGAGAGACTCCGATATAGATTTGAAGCTTGGGAACTGTGGGGCCAGGGCTGCTCTCAGGGGCCCTGGCACACTGGCTTTGAAGGCTTGATGAGAATCTTTGAAGCAGGCCCATGGGAGGAGACAGGACATTCGAGGTTGAGGAGCACTGTGAACACAGGGTTG
This sequence comes from Octomys mimax, assembly GCA_002564305.1. NCBI lineage: Eukaryota > Metazoa > Chordata > Mammalia > Rodentia > Octodontidae > Octomys > Octomys mimax. The sequence continues at coordinate 8,151 of NDGM011010403.1, read as the reverse complement.
TGCTCAGGAAACAGCAGCCTTTGATGAGGGAATGGGTGGCCACCACGTATCACAGGTCTCTATGAGACGTGACTGGCACGTGCGGCGAACAGTACATAAAAAGCAAACAAACTCACCACAGTAGAAGACACATTGCCATGAATTCCCCTCAAGATACTCCCCTAGCACACGTCTCATCCTTCTCGCCTCTTCTTGAAGCAGTTCTGAGAGTCCCCTTTCATGAGTGTCTTTAGGAGATATGGCCATTCCTACTGTGAGTCCTGCTGCTGCCCCATGGACAGGCAGGCTTGTGAAAACATGATATTGTGTCCCCACCCACTATAGTCACCAGATATGGCATTATGTTGCTTCTGGCTCTTGTCCAAAATCAAAATGACCACAAAGGGTAAATGTTTTGAATTGAATGAGGACACCTAAGCAGCCACAGTGGCCCCACAAGAGACAGTCCCAAAAGAGGGCTCCAGCACTGCTTCAGAAAATGGAAAGAAGGATGGGGTGAGAGTGTTTCAAGTCAGGGGGAGGAATTTGAGGAGAGTTAGTGGCAATAGGTGTTTTAGTGTAATAAGTTAAAACAAATTTTAACTTTTAACATAGTTGTAGATCATACCAGCTAATTTTTCCTTCAGCCTATACAGCCTTGGGAATGAGCCTGGTTTTGCTGGTATGGGGTGGCATGAGGGGCTGCTTAAGCACTGCTGGCAGGGACTGTTGAGGACCCTCAGGTGAAGCCAGGCTGCTGTGTGACTTCAGTCCTTGCATGCATCAGGAGAACCAGATGTCTTTGGTGGAGTGGGACACACTGGTGTTCCCTTGGCTGGATGTAAGGATTCTGCTTCTTTTGTTATTTCTCCTGCTAATTTGCACACTAGAAGCTGCTGCGGTTAATTGATTTTTTACTGTTTAATGTGAAGCGGAAAGAGCTGCTCAAGAGATTTGGGCTGCTCTCCTGGAGACAGTCCCAAGGTGCGGGTGATGGCAATCCAATAAGCGGCTGAAGGGAAGAACTTCTCTGCTGCGTTCCACTGCACTTCTGGCCAAGATGATGCCGTAATTCCTTTTTCTTTCCCAAGAAACTCAAGAGGCAAATGGCTTTGTATCATTTGCCAATGTATATTCTACGAACAACCAATGACACGAGATGTTCTGTGAAAGCAGAACTCAACAGATACATTTGGGAAATATTTTAAATTATGTATGGAGATTTTGTAGTATGTGTGTATTTCATGAAGGCCCAGAAAACCTGTAATAAGGAAGCGTTTTTCACAGAATGCTACAGAGGCTGTAGACATGGGCTATCAAGTGGGATAGGTGTGGCTTGTATTCCGGCTGGGGTCATGTGGGGATACCAGACAATGAACAAGTTAAATAGCATCTCTGCCTCAGTTTTCTTCTCTGCAAAATGGGCTGATAATGGTACCTATTTCACAAGGATGTCATGAAAAGTGTACAGCACCTGTAGTGGTTTTTAGGAGCTATTTGTTCCATTCCCTGTTCTCTAAAAGATTTTTTTTTTCCATTGCATTTATTAATATCTCAGAGAAGTATGTGGTGTTGTGTGAGAAACACTGGAATGAGACTAAGTTTTGAAATCCATGAATGACTTCTGCTAATAGCCCAGAGAGGGCACGCAGGCTCGGAGGATGAACAGGTACAAGGAAGGTGACTACAACATGCAATGGATGTTTAAATTTTAAAGACTATAATGACTTAGAAAAAGACACATTGCCGTGAATCCTCCTCAACTACTCTGTCCTTCACTTTGAACGCTCTTACCCCATCTTGTCATTTTTCTGAGGCAGCCCTAGAAGTCCTCTTTCATGCCTTTGTAAAATACAGTAATGAAAAAAAAAAAGGTGATTGCTGCTGCCAGATGCCATCCAACAGAAAGGCAGGCTTCCAGGAACACGACAACGCTGAGTCCTCCTCCTCCTTACTCATCAGATCCGGCGCCCTGTGCTTTCTGCTCTTCTCTGAAGTCAAAGCGACCAGGAAAGATCAATGTTTTCCATCACCTCGGAACACTGAGGCCCCCAGGACAGTGCAGGTATTAAGACCCTCAGGAAAGGGGCCATGCAGAGCTGTTCCAGGAAGTGTCAAGAGCACTGGGATGCGTGTATTCAAAGGGCGGGGGAAGCTTTGAGGGGCTTCTACAACTTTCACTGTAATTTAAAGCAAATTAAACATTCTCTGTATACTAGTGTTTGATCGCTCCTTGTATGTGAGATCTACGGCCGGGAAGTAAAGGATCATTTCCAGGGCTACAGGAATAGAATGTGAGATTTGAAGGGGAATTTTTATGTCACTCATTTAACAAGATTAGAATTCAGGACAGCCAATGGATCGGGTAGGGTTGATGGGTTGGGAGGTTTTCAGCTATGAGTAACAGATTCGTTACTCCAGCTTGCTGAGCCTGATGGAGAATTTTTTGTTCTGATGTTAAAATATATTTTAGGGTAGCTCAGAGAACAGAAGCAAAGTGTGAAGAACCAGGAAATGGGTGTACTCAGGCCTCCGGCCTTCTGGCCCTCTTTCACCCCTCTCTTCCCTGCTTGTTTTGGTCTCTCCCTGCCTCGCACCTCCCTCAGCAGAGTCCTTCACTGCTTGGAGGGAACTGGGCTGCAACAACTCCTGCTTCAGCCATCCCTGGGAAAAGAGAACTCTTTCCTCCCAGGCCTCTTAGCCTATCCCCAGAAAGTGACTCTTGGGGCTATGTGCCTGTCCCTGGATCCCTCACTGGCACCCAGGAGATGAGTGGCAGTGTTGGCCAGGTAGGCCACCTGACACTCTTGACCAGTGGGGCAGGGCCTGCTACCCAAGAAGGAGAGATGGAGGTATGTGCTGGGTATACTTCAAATATTTGATTTATGATTTATGACTATTTATGTCCACAAGTAAAATTGGAATATATCATGAGATTTTTTTTTTTCCAGTACTGGAGATTAAGCCCAGGTCCTTCCCCCTGTGGCACGTATCCTTTTTATTCTTTTGTTTTGACACAGACTCTTGCTAAGTTGCCCAGATAGGGTTTTAACTTGAGATTCTCCTGCCTCAGCTTCCTGGAATGCTGAAATTACATGTGTGTCCACTACACCTGGCTGTAATGGGAGGTTTAAAAAACAAGATTATAGTCAGTCACCTTTAATAAGTGTTCCTGAAATCAAGATGATAATCAGTCACTTTAGTGAGGGTTGTTAAAAGCAAGATTATAATTAGTCATCTTTAGTGCCTTAGTTCATAACTAGGGGACATTCTATCTCACCCAATCCAGGGAACACTTTGACAGTTCCAGAGCAGGGAGCTGCTAGAGCCAAGGGTGCTGCTAGCTACAAAGCCCAGGAGGGCCGGCCTAAAACAGCGAGCTGTCTGAATCAGATGTGAGAAGTGTGGTGGGTATGAAACCCTGCATTAGTGGTTTTATGAGATTAGAAATCCTAATGTAAAAATTAATTACTCTAACTTGGTAGATTTAAAAATAAAGCAGTTATACTTATTTTTAATGTAGTTTTCTTTATGCTTCTTTCCTTGATGGTAATAAAGTATAAAGTTATCTTTCATTCTCAGCAATCAATAAACATTTTTTTTTCTTGCCAATGTTAGGCCAAAAGCAGTGCTTTGTTGTTTTAATTTGCATTATTTCTATTACTTTTAAGGGTGTTATTCATCATGCATTTACTCCTCTGAGCATCGCTTTGTTACATTTTCTTTAGGTTGTATATTTTTTATGGATACATAAGACACAGTTATTAAGGATACATAGTAAGCTTCAGCCCCATTTGTTGGCATGTTTTCTCAGGTTATTATTTATCTTTAAATTATTCCAGTGCAGTTTTGGAATGCAGACATTCTTAAGCGTCTCTGTATCAAGTGTTAATCTCTTCCTAATTTGTCTTTGGGGCTGTGGTTCTCGTTTTCTAGAACTGCTATAGCTGTACCACAGACGGGTGGCTTCAAAACCAACTCAGACATCAGGAGGTTGGAAGACAGAGACCACGTTGTCGGCAGAGTTGATTCTTCAAGAATCTTCTCTCTTCTGCCTTTCCATGGCCATTTCTCTCATTGTCATCACGTGGTCTTTCTCTTTGAGCCTGGGCTGCATTCACAGCAAGCACATCAGTCTGGGTGGATCAGGGCCACCCTAACCCTAAGGACCTCATTTTCCCTTGGTCACCTCTTTAGAGGCTTTGTCTCCAGGTACGGTCACATTTTGGGTTCTTGGGGCTAGGAATTCAACATATGAATGGGGAAATACTTCCAACATATGAATGATCCCTGAGAGTAGGTTAGTATGTGGAGGATAATTATGAAAATTTGCTAAGAGCTTGCATTTTTGTTTCCTGAAAATAAAACATTTATCAGTTGAGGCTTCCTTGAAGAGTGGAAAATTGCACTCCAGTATCCACTGCCCCTTCAGTGCACTTAGCTCCCCCATTGTCCCTTCTGGCAGCTGTCCCGTAGCTTTCTTGACAACAGTCTGGGGTGTTCTGAAAGCAAAGCCATTTCTGTGTGAATTTCTATCACATTGCAAATCAACCTTAGCTGGCAGCACCTTCCACCTCCTGCCGTATAAATGGCCCATGTCACAGCTAAGATCCCCCTGGGTGTTTTGTCACAGAAGACACATAAAACGCAGAGCCAAGCTTCCAGAATGGATTTTGCTCTTGCCTTTCTGCCTCTTTCCTAGTGATGCTCTGCCTTTCTGTAAGCGCTGTGTGGCCTCATCCCTGCAGCTGACAGCATCCTCTCTGGTCCTCTGCCATTCTCAAGATGTCCTCAGGTCCCTGATCCTGGGGACGGGAACAGTGGCACCTTGTGTGTACCCTCCACTGTGGGCACCCTGGCTGTACTCCTGCTCCTGGGTCCTCCTGCCAATGTCACTTACCCACAAGGTTTATCTGCACCCACACTGCCCTCCCTGAAACCTGCTGGGGAGGGCACAGTCACAGCATCCCAAGCCACATTCACCTGGTGCTGCCTGTCTCTTCCTGTGTCCCTGGACGTATACAGGAAGTGCTGAGATAGCGTCAGTCTGTTTGGAGCAGATGGGTGTAGCTCAGAGAACGCATACTTCATCCAAGCAGTCTTCCACGAGCTGCTTGAGGTTCAGTGGCACTGACACATGACAGTGTCCTCAAAAGGGCAATGTTGTGAGCTCTGGGGAGATGGGTGGGAAGAGTGAGTGCAAGGTGCCTTCTATGGGTGCCCCTTTTGGGGCCCTTTCCTCCCTCTCCAGAATCTGATGTCAAGAGAAAATGATGTCCATCTTTCTTTTTCCATCTAGGACTGTTCAGTATTTAAAAAATGAGGCTAGCACCCCTCTCCCATCCCCACTGTCCAACCTGTTGTGTGTCACTAAAGCTAATGTCAGTTTACAGGCAAAGGACATCTTTTCCAGGCTGGAGGGAAGGGGCAGAAGGGTGGAAGCAAACTATTTCTCCACCTGCTTGGTATTTCCTTCCCACTGGCCCAGCTTGGCCTCCATCGACCCATCTGTTGGGTCCTTATGTTGCACTGGGGTCAGGAGGAGGTGGCTAGCATGTTAGGCATGTCCATCCCCGGAGATGCCACAGGCACAGCCTTGCAGTTCTGGCCCTGCCACACACCTTAGCGTAGGGCTTCTGGGGCAGCAGAAAGACTAAAATTGGGATAAAAAGGTTTAAAGCCATTGCAAGCCTCCTAAACTAAAATTGTTTAGGAAATTTGGAAAAACAAACCTAAAGTTTCCCTAAGTAGTTGGAAACTTTCTGGAACTCAAGAGCTAATCAACTTACAGAAAGCTGAGGAGACATGCAACTAATCATTAAGGGGCCACAATCAAACAAGTGTCAAACACAAGCAGATAAGAAGCACTTTAGACATGGGACAGTGTGAAGAGAGAGAGGATTTCCAGGCAGGAATAGAGAGATTTCTCTGCCTCATGTTGGGAATGTGACCCAAGCCAAGGAGACCTTCAGCAGAAGGGTGGATTTGGGTTGCCTTGCATCACTGATATGCACAGGTTATTAAGTGGCTGAGTAGGGAGGGCTCCTATCTCATTTAATTCCCTTAACTATGTGAGCCATTGAATGTGCATATTAAGGCGATAGCATCTTAATAGAAGATTACACGGAATAAAGTAAAACCAGCAGGCAAGCAGGAACGTTTTGGAATCCTGAACCTATTCCTCAGCCACCTCCAGGGACTTGATAGCTATTTTAGAACCACGCTGGTTGGAATGTCTAACCAGCTGCACGATACTCGCTTTTATTTCTGCCTTTAGTGGTTCTTACGTTTCAGCTTGTGTAAGAATTGTTAGAGTACGCAGTCTACACACATCTGCATAGCTTATGCTTACTGGGATTTCAAGATTACACGGGTGATTTCGACAGTGCAAGACTCAGTTCCATTGTTTGTAGCTCTAGTGAGAAGTCTGTCTTGGTGGGGAGTGACCATCCAGCAATCACTCATTAAGATGCGTGCCACGATCTGTCACAGGGTCGGGTGGGGGTGGGGGCCTCACCCCAACAATGCTTCAGGAGGCAGTGGGGAGAGGCTGACTGCAAGATCAAGTGCCACCAATGCTCTGTTGGGGGAAGTGGAGGATGCAAGGAGATTGAATTTTCTGGGTGCAGAAATTAAGACTCATTTCTGTGTCTGTGTGGATGGAGCAGGCACTAGGGTCTGATGAGGCCCTTTGTCCTAGGACTGTTCAGGGGTGGGTAGCCCTGCCCATCAGTAACTTTCCCAGAGGGTCCATGAGCTCTCAACTTCATTGGAGACAATTTCACCTGCCTTGGCTGGAGGGGATAGAATAGGCCAGGGATGATGCCCTCCACAAGGCACAGGATTGCATCATGCATGATGTGGGACCTTTCTCTATTAAATTCCATCAGAAGCAAGGGGGATGTGGGCTAGAAGAAATCTTCGGAGAAACCTTACTGTTCCCTTATGGAAATATATATTCCAGAAGATTCAGTGTGGAGTGGGTGGGGGTATTCATTCTGTCCTAGGCACCTCTGTGAGTCTCGCTACTACCTGGCCCTGCTGCTAACAGTGTTCTTGTGGCAAAGCCACTGAGTGGGCTGAGAACCACAGGGGAATACTAACCTCCTTGTTCTCTCAAAGCTGCTTTGTACAGTCCGCCCAGCCACCCCTAGTTCTCCTGGGGCCCAGGGGAGTTATGCTATTGTATTCTCACCTGCCGGGCAAGTTTTCCCTGAACGGATGTCCAAAAATAGATATCCGTCAGAGCTGTAGGAAAACAAGCCCGGCTTTTGGTTCCTAGAAGGTAAGATGACTTCTCTTGGTGTAATTTTAAGAGTGCATTATGTAGAGGTGCTAAGAATGCATTTTTATTTGTTATCTACTCTCTGGATCTCTAGCCCTTTGTGTTCTTTGTTTTGAACATCATCAGCTGATACTCACACAGCCTGCTTTGTTAATTTCTACTCCAGGGGGTGTAGTTGGCTTTGCGCCCTGAATTGAAGGGGCACGAGTGGGGTTGTTCCTCGTTCTTTAAGTTCTCAGTGTTCAGACAGGGTGCAGATCGAGAAGAGGAAGCCCATTGTTTGCATGTGTCTGCACCCAGGAGCCTCGCTCGCTGGTGAACAGGTTCCTCTTCCTGGGCAGCCAGTTGTTTCTAAGTTTGGGAATGGTAAACAAAGCTGGTTCTGGTACGATGAAGTAAGTCATTCTTTCTAGAGGATTCCATCCTAGAAAATTTAGCTTTCTCAGGTAGAATGCAGGGTGGACAGGGTTGTGATGTTTGTCAAGGGCTCCCTGGAAAGCTGCACCGGTTTCCGACGTTAGTAGATGCACTTGGGTGTTGATGTCCTTCTCTAGAACTAGTCATAAACCAAGGGCTGCGGTGGAGTGCGCCTGAGCTCGTGAGGATGGGGAATGATCCCAACAAGCTGCCGTTTGTCCACTCTCTGAGCTGCTTCTCTTACAACGCTTGCCTTCACTTGCTGGGCTTTGGGAAGTGGCCAGTTTCAGAATCAGCACAGGCAGATCCCTGCCTCAGGGCCTTTGCACGGGGTCTGCTCTGGTCCATTTGTCCAGAAAGGCCACTTCCTCAACTCTCAAGATTTTACTTAGATGCTGCCATTTCTGTGCTTTTTCCAGCATTTCATTTCTTTTCTTTCTTTCTTTCTTTCTTTCTTTCTTTCTTTCTTT
>NDGM011010378.1:0-10611 GCA_002564305.1 Octomys mimax | reverse complement strand
CCTGGTGCCTTTTACCTGCGATCTCCAAGCACACACACAACTTTCTCCATCAGAACTCAGAGCAAAAATCTGAGCTTGGGAGTCAGGATATAAAAGCAGGTAGGAAGAGCGTAATTACCAGCAGCATTATACTGCCTATATTGTTAAACGTGAACTCTGCAATTGAGATGTAAATTTGGCTATAAGCGGTGAATTGAAGGAGCTCTGAGACGTTGAAAACCCAAGCATTTTGCAGACACCCAAAAAAGAAAAAAATGTGTCTATTCAATCTAAAATGAGACATGTAATCAGTTTATAATTAAAAAAATAAAAGGCATTTGCAAAAGAAACACGATTTTTTTTCTAAAATACAATCAAAGAAATATGGAAGCTAAGGCTGCAGGAGAAAGATAAAGAAAATATTTGGTTCATGTGATTAGGACCTTGATTTCGAAATAAACAAAAATTCTCAAGGCAACTGATAGATTGGATCGCATGTGTTTTTTAAAGACATGCCTCCCCCGAAAGAAGTTTTTATCTTATTTTTGTCCAGGGATATATGCCCTAAAAAAGTAAAAAGCACTGCATGTCTGCACCCATCTTGTGACCCTGGGCGAGCCTACACTGTCCTGCTGGGCTTCTTTGAATTCCTGAGTTCTGCTCAGCACCTGCCTGTGCCGCCTTCAAAATGGCTTTTTAGCGACAAGATTTACAGTCTCTTATTTACTGCTGGTTTCTAAGTCACCACACTGCCCAGAAGTGATGTTGCGTTTTCCAGAATTTTCTTGCCCTGTGGGCATTGCTCTGCCCTCTTTAGCAGCTGCTTGACTTCTTTTGAAATGGCTGGACCCCTTGGGCACACGCCAGGCTGGCTCCTGTGCCCAAGAGGCACACGCACAAACACAGACACACGCGTCACCTGCATCTCCCCAAGCTGTGGACAGTCCTGGGTCACTCCAGTGTACCCGGGCTGGCTGTCCTATCAAAGAGGGGTATACTTGGTGTCCACACTGGTTGTGTCACCATGGAGTCAAAGGTCACCTGCCCGAGCTAGGGACCCACGGTTCCATTTATGGTCTCAAATCCAGTTTAGCCAGTGTAAAATTTCAGCCCACATCCGCTGCTCTGCACTCTGAGACAGCTCCCAGGGTATTTATGAGCACACAACTCACACCGCCTGCAGAGCCTTCCTTGCCTTCAAGTAGGACCCGCAGCCACGGGAAATAAACCCACCAGGAGTAACGTGGGGCTTAAGCCTTTGAGCACCCAGCTACAAAGAACTGAGGAGAGACAAACAGCCCAGCACAAACACATGCTTCGTCAGTGCCTGCGTACACTTCACAATCTTACCACAAGGAGTCTACCCAAATCAGGAAAACTGGACGGCACGGGAGGCCCTCTCCCAGCTGCTCATGGAGCACATAAATAGATTAGTTAACAGCAATTTGCTGAGCACAGGCCCTCAGTCTACACAGAGCTTCCTACTCTTGCGTCCACAATCCACTCACAAAGAGCGTCACAGCTCTGTCTCCACCGAGGTGGGGTGCAGGCACCAGCCACAGACATCACTGCTTTCTTTTCCATGGGAAAAGGAGTAGGGCCACGTACGTGGGGCAGCTGGGATGTAAGCAGAGGCAGATTCCCAGGAGGGGGGCGCACCCCAATCTCAGCCTCTTTCTGAATCATTCCCCAAATATCCTACGACCAAGTTCTCTTGGCAAAAGGTGATAAGGCGCACAGTCTTGCCATTCCTGCATATTAAGGGCTGTTTGCAGCTCTCGCCACCCATTTTCTGAAAATTATAAGGATGAATCCACACTTAAATATTCAAAATCCATCACTGTCATTTTGAAAGCAGATTTTCGCATTATACTGCACATGTGTCACTTGTTAAATATTTAAAACTAAACAAGGCATCATAGATTTCAGTTTCCAAATTGCCTTTTAATCTACCTTTATAGATTCTTCCCCTAGATCACAAACGTGCATCTGAACCACTTCTTTCCCAGCTGCCTCTGCTGGATAGTGTGCGTGGTACCATGTGCTGTGCTGCACAGAAGCAGCCCAACACAACCGCAAACTGCTATCTTATTGTCGTCACTGTTTTGAGGAAGGGAGGGTCTCCTTGCACAGTTCAGGCTGCCTGGAGCTCGCTGTGTAGATAAGCTGGCCTCCAATTTGTGCAGATCTTCCCGCTTCAGCTTCCCAATGGGAAGATTACAGGCACATGCCATCATGCCCAAGGACAAACTATCTTCAAGTCCCAAAGAAAAGCCCCAAGAACATTTCAGCAAGCCTGGAAGGGGCCTCCCTGCCACACCTGTGACCTGTGAAGGGAAAGGCCACGGTGGGTCCAGCCTCGTGGCCCAGGCTCTGCTCCCTGAGGGTCGGGATTCTCACTGGGCTGGGACAGACTGGAGCACACACCAGTTGGGACATTTTCTGTTACCTTCGCCCCACACAGCTGTTGGTTCATCCGGCCTCACTGTCTATTGCCTTTCCTTTCTAGCATGGGCTTTGACACTGAAATTATTGTCTCTATCAGGCAAGAAGCAATCATTCCTGCTGAAAGTGATCGCTTCTATGGAGCTCTAATAAAACCCTGTCCTCAGACAGCCCTCTTGTCCTGTAAATCTACCCCCTTCCCAAATCATGCAGTCAACATTATAAGCGCCCATCCCCTGGGAAGCAACTGGTCCAACTCTAGCACGCACCCAACTCTGTCTCTGGTGTGGCCAGAAGACTGAGAATTTCACCAAAGAAAGAAAAAGAAAAAGCCAGAGAAAGACAGAGCAACAACCAGAGGCAGTTCAGTTTCTGTTCAATTAACTCAGAAGTATTTCACTTTCATTTGGTCAGGCTAACAACAACCACGATCCAACTTGTCAGGAAAAATTAAATTAGAAACTACGGTGGCCTGAATAGGAAGCGGTGCCAGCTCTGTGATGTTCCCACGTCCTCACCTGCTGAGGCATCTCCTGGTCCCCACAGCTTCTGGGGGCTGCGTGGCAGCCATCTCCAGGGCCACCATGAGCACCAGGACACGCCACATTAACAAAGGAGGTGCAGTTATGTTCTTTTTCCTGAATTTAAGCACCCCGAGCTGAATGCAGCAAAGAGGCAAGGTCAGTGTCCCATTCTAGACCTTTCCAGGCAGCTATACTATTATGATAATCAAGCTGCAAATATTCCTATAGAAAGAGTAAATTAGCCTTTTCACTTGAAACATGATTACAATAAACAATAAACTGCAGAGAGGACAAAATCCCTATTTTTAAAAGCCATAAATGGTTGACTCAATCATGTGTGTGATAGCTTTGTCCAAAATGAAGGGAGCTGTTGGGCCAGCCAAATAGCTCAGTGTATTAAAGCACCTGCAAGCAGGCGCTTTGGGCTGGGGGTTCGATGCCCAGTCCTTCTGTGCCAGCTCCTCACTGAGATGGCAATTGAGACTGGGCATGGTGGCGCACACCTGTAATCCCAACTCTTGGGAAGCTGTAAACAGGCAGATCACTTCAAGTCCAGTCTAGTAGTGAGACCCTGAACATCCTGTAGACCCTTCCCTAAAATACAAAAAAAAGAAAAATGAAGAGAGTTGAGCTCTGGGAGGAGGGGGACCAGAGAAGGACGGGTGTCAGACTCATGACAGGCATCAGCAGGAGGAGTTATGGGCCTGGCTGTGTCTGGAGACACAGAGCCACACGCGTGTGCACAGAGACGCTGTTGATATGTAGACACGTATGTATATAGGCACTCGTGCAACAGCAAAGAGGCACGAAGGATTTTTTCTTGACCCCCAAGAATGGTCAATACAATTTGGACATTTCCCCTTTGGCTGTGTTTTCAGACAACTAGCTGAGCAAAGAACAGTGTCGGCAATAGTAACCTCCGCTGTCCACACATACAGATTCAAGCAGTTACTGTGCTTCTTCTTAACGCTAGGTTGGAAACACCTCCAGCCAGGTGTGGTGCTGCGCGCCTGTAAGTCTAGCACTCTGGGAGGCTGAGGCAGGAGGATCCTGCTCAGCCTGGGCAATTCAGCAACTGAAGAAGACCCTGTCTTGAAATTAAAAAAAAATTAGAAACAGAACTGGGGATGTTGCAGACCCTGTTTATGCTCTCAGCAGCGCCGGGTGTGGACAGCAAAGCAACCTGTACCGTCACTATCATAAAGGCACCTTTATTTTTTTTTCTAGTCTCTAGCTAAAGGGAGAGGTGGAAGGGAACGCTATTTTAATTTCTCGGGACGCCATGTCTGATGAGGGATTCAAAGGCGCAAAGGCAGAAGAAGAGGAGTGTGTGCTCCAGGGAAAATCCAAGCTAACCCACTGCCCCAGAGGCTGATGCAGGAGGATCTCAAGTGTACGAGTTCAAGGCCATCTTGGGCAATTTAGCAAATTGGTGAGATCCCTCTCAAAATAACACGAGCTTGCTGTGGGTAGCAGTACAAAGGCCCTGGATCCAAGCTGCGACAGGAAGAAAAGGAATTCGGTTGCTCCCGGCAAGGAGGGAGAACACAGCTGCCCGCCACCCTTTCTCCTCCCGGGCCCCAGCGCGCCCTGCTCCGGGCTCCACGGCCCGGGTCTCCCAAGAGCGCCACTCCTCCCCTCACTTCCGTGGCACTGAAGGCCACTATCAGGGAGCAACGCGACACCTGGCAGGCCTCTGGGTAGGGATGGGGAGGGGTCCAGCCCGAGCCTCCAGAACGGAGGAGCAGAAAGGTGGGGACACGCGCGGGACCCTCTCCCACGCACCGCCGTGCGTGTCCTCTCACTGTGTCCTTGGCGCGGACCCAGGCCTGAGCCTGCTGAGGACAAAGGTCCCAGGAGGGGCCCAAATAAGTACGGGCACATCGGTAGAGATAGACCATCGCGAGAGCACACTTCCGGTTAGCCGCATTACCTCTCCTCCAGCCGGGTCTTTCTTGAGCACATCTTGGCCATCATTTCCTTTATTGAGGTGTTTGTTTGCTTTTTGTGTGGGTCAGACTGGCTTTGAACTCCCTACATAGCCCAGGGTGTCCTCGGCCTTGGGGGAATCCTCCTGCCTCAGCCTCCAGAGTGCCGGGATGACGGATATGTGCCACGGCGCCCCTCGCTCCCACAGGGCTCTATCTCCCTCCCATCAGTTTGTGTAGCAGAAAAGCAAACTAAAGCCCACTCCCCAGTGCCCGGCACCATTCAAATTAAGAACCTACATAAATCAAAGACAATTTTCATCAGTGAGGAGAGAAAAAAATTAATTCACCCTGGGATAAATTAGAATCCTAAATAAAGAAGTGAAGTTCAACCAGGGAGTTTTTTTAAAGTTTATATTTTTAAAATAAAGCCAGATGGGAAAGTTCAGCTATCTGGAGCACTTTAAATTTATAGTGAATACCCAGGTGTGAGGATGCACGCCTGTGATCCCAGCACTCAGGAGGCTGAGGCAGGAAAATACAGTCAGCCTGGATGATAGTGTGAGATCCCATCTCAAAACCAAACCAAAACAGACCAATCCAGCCTGACCGATTTAGTAATTTAATGAGAGACTGTCTCACAATAAAAGGTAAAATAAAAAGGGCTGGCGCTGCAGCTCAGGGTGAAGGCCCTGGGCTCCACCCCTAGTGGCAAAAATCAATCAATCAAAGCAGGAGAACAGGTACTCCGCAGAGCCAGGCTTGGGCCTTGCACCCCGATTCTCCTACCGCACCTCCAGCTTTGTGAACTTCCTGCTCAATCCCCAGAGGCTGGAGATTACGACGTGCGAGAAACAGAGATAAGGACCGGTTGATCCTGTGTGCTGTCCTCAGCCTGTGCTCACCTGCTCCCCTCTACTCTATGTTTTTCAAACTTTGAAGGAAAAAGTTAAAAAGAACATAAGCTCATGGTACCTCTGGATGGAGACCAGCAAAGCCGGGATGTCCCGCTCTTATTCTGAGCCTACCAAGGCACAGCCCACGGAGGAGGCTCTTCTACAGCTTCCTTTCTCTCTCTCTCTCTCTCTCTCCCTCCCTCCCTCCCTCTCTGACAAAGGGCCTCACTATGAAGCCCAGGCAGGCCTGGAACTTGCAGCGATCCTCCTGCCTCAGCCTCCTCTGTGTGCTGGGATCACAGACATGCAGCGCCATGCCTGGCCTTGGAGTTTCCCAATTTCTTAACAGTATTGTGGCTCCCATCCCACACTGTTGCCAAGGAAACCAAAGACAACTCCTCCCTGTTTTCAACCTCTGAGAAATCCCAAACCCCACGACTGGCCCCAGCCAGCAATGTAATTAATATCCTCTGGCATTGGGGTTGAGACCCTGTGTGGCCCTGCTGGCCTGGATGCAACAGGGCTCTGCAGAGTGAGCTCAGACCTGGGCTCCTCCTTGGTATTGGCATCACTTATGAACAAGCTGTAAGAGGGAAAAGATGGCTTAAAACAACCAGGTCTGTTCGCTGCACAGAGTTGGGAAAACATTCTGCACGCAAACCCAAGCCCATAGAAGGAAATCTTCTATTTACCTGTAGCCCAAGCAGATGACTTAGAACCCACAGAAACCCCACCAACCCACGTTAGATAATAAATCAGCCCAGGCATGGTGGGCACACCTGGCATCCCAGCACTTGAGAGGCTGAGGCATGAGAATCGCTGTGAGTTTGAGAGCAGCCTAGGCTACCAAATGAACTCAAGGCCAGCCTGAGCTGCAGTGAGACTCTGTTTCAAAGAGACCCCCAAAAAATAAAAAATCCTGTAGCCCTGGCATAGTTAATGATTCTGTAAGAGACATTCAGTTTGCCCTGGGAGCTGTAAATTCCCGGTCGCCACCCTGGATGCCCGGGATGTCCAGAGGCCCCCGACACAGCCCTGTGCACAGGAGCACGGGATGCAATCTCGCCACCAACTTCTTCCCAAAGTCTGCGTCCCAAATTCGGTGCCACAGAACCGCACGCTCCATGGCTGAGGTTCTAGGCCAACTACAGCCTCACTGTAGACCCCCGCCTCAGGCCCTTGAAGACAAAAAGGGTTTATTTTTGCTTTTGTTCTCCTTTTTCATTTTTTTTTTTAATTTTTAGAGAGTACAAATTAGAATTAAAACGGAAAAAAATACAAGTGATACAGAACTGCACTTAGCAAAGCAATACGAATTTCACAGTATTTGCTATAATGTAGAGTGTTATCTTCCAGCCAGTTATTCATATTACCAGATATATGCATGGAAAATTGGAAGAAAGAAAGAAAGAAATATATAAGAAATTAAGAAGAGAACAAGTACAAACAATTGGAAAAAAGGAGGCGAAGCAAATTCAAGCATGATCTGCTCCTTTCCATAGAGCAGCAGCAATGTGCAGCACGCCTGTGCAAGCCATCCTGCCTACTTACCCAGATAAATCTCTTTCCCGGCTCCCTCCCCTGTTCTTCCCCTTGTTCAAAAGGAGTTACTGAGTTACTTTTGTTCTTTTGAGGCAAAGTCTCCCTAAGTAGCCCACGCTAGTCCTGATCTGTGTGAGATTCCTCCTGCCTCAGCCTCAGGACGCTGGAATGTCAGGCATGTGCCACCACTCCTGGTTTTGAGAATGAGGTTTCAGATGCCACGACTACAAGGAAACAACAACAGCAACAAAAGTGCCCAAGAGCAGCCAGGTGTGGCGCGGGTCGGAATCCTAGCACCCCAGGAGGCTGAAACAGGACGACCGCAAGTTGGAGTGCAGAGTTTGTCCTCAAACAACAAATGACAACTGTGACAGCCATATGGAGCCTAGAAACACAAGATCAATGCAAAGCCAGGCCCCGGGTCACATCCAGGCCAAGACAGAATTGTCTCCTCCTAGTTAATCTCCACTCCCACATGTACCCTGCAGCCCCAGCTGCCACCACGGCTAAGTGTGAAGTGGACACAGTGGACGTCGTGCCCTGACCAGTGGCCTCTGTCACTCCTTTGTGCATCTGCCTTCACCAGGTAACACCTTGTCCCCAATTTCTCCACCTCCAATGCACACGAAGCGTGGACCCAGCCTGCTGCACACTTAGCTGCACACACAGAAGAGGTCAAGTCAGTTTGCGAAAAATCTACGCCACAAAATCCACTCAGATAGGGCTAGCCAGATAGCTCAGTGGATTAGAGCACCTGCTTAGGCAGACGCAGAGGCCAGGGGTTCAATCCTCCAGGCCTGCCATGCCAGCAGGCGCACTGTCTCAATCCCCCAGGGCGCATTGAGATAGTAATTGAGATCGGGCGTGGTGGTGCGGTATGCTCCTGTAATCCCAGCGCTTGGAGAGTGAAAACAGGAAGATCACTAGGAGTCCAATGTGTGCAGTGGGACCCTATAGACCCTGTACTAAATACACTAAAACAAAACAACAACAACAAAATACTCAGCACATAGTGTCCAGGCTCCACAGGAAAGGGACCACGGTGTTTGTAGGTGAAAATAAAGGCAGTAGGGCCGTATCTTTTCTTTTATCTTATCTTATTTGAGATAGGGTCTCACTATGTGGCCCAGGCCCAACTCAAACAGAAAGTGATCCCCCAACCTCAGCCTCCCAAGCGAGCCCATTCCTGGGTTTCCTTTCATTTGTGAACTAGAAAGTTCTAAGCCCTGCAAAGGAACATGCTTAACATTTAGAGAAGAAGCAGAGGAGGCAGGGGACAGCACCCCTGTCCTCGGCACCTGTGGAGAGAGCCTGCCTTCCACAGAGCCCAAAGAGTAACTAAAACGTCATTGAGACCCCAGGGGATCTGAGACCTTGCCTGACAGAGTCCTCTGTGCTGAGATGACTTGCAGGTAGGGTCTCCTTGTCCTCAGGGCCATGAGGATTGACCTAGGCCCTCCGCACGGAGCAGCATCCACAACCTTTTATTTATTTTTGTTTATTTTGAGACAATATCTCACTAAGGAAGCACGTTTGCCCAAGCTGGCCTTGAGTGTGAAATCCTCCTGCCTCAGCCTCCCATGATACTTGGGTGCAGGCCTGTGCCTGCCCCAACCCCTGGCTGTATACACACAGATACTAAACTTTGCATTTATTCAAGGGGCTTTAGAACTCAGTTTTTTGTTTTTTCTACCTTTTGGATTTAACTAGGTTACTGACAAAAGTTAAAGTCTTAATGTTCAGTTTAATTTTTTAAACCATGTAAAGAAATTGATTCTCAAATACAAGTGGCTTCCAGTTACTGCAGCTGCCAGCCTGTGTCATCACACGTGTCATGTGGGATGGGATCTCACATGACAGGAGTGTGCTGGCTACAGACCCAGCTGGGAAGTGGGCGCCCTGGGCACACCTGAGGCATAGCTGGGCCCCAGCACTCAGGGAGGCTGACGCAGGAGGAGTCCAAGGGCACAGCCCTGTGTGGGCAATTCAGTGATTTAGGGAGCCCCGTGTGCTCGTTACTTTCCTCACTGCTGAGACAAAACTCCCGACACCCCAAGTTAAAGGGGCAAGACTTAATCGGCTCGCAGTGAGTGAGGGTTTCATCCACCATTGGCTGGCCCTGAGGCGGCACTGCAGAAGACAGGTCGTGGCGGACTGAAGGTGGCAAAGCAACGAGAGGGACGCCACTCTTTGTCTCCTTCATGTCTGACCCAGGCTACTCGGGGCAGGCAGCACTCACACCCTTAGCCCCAGCGCCCTTGGTCCTAGTCGAGCCACGAATTAATCAATCCTGGCATCACACGCTACAGATCCAGCTGCCCCTGAAAAAGCCCCACCTGTGACCCCAGTAGGGGGGACATCTAGACACAGCCTTACACCCTGTCTCCAAATAAATAAAAGAGGGAAGAGAGTGTTGCTCAGTGTAAAGGTGCTAGGATCAATCCCAGTACTCAAAAATATTTTTGAAAAAGCCTTGTACTCTCTGTCTGTTGAGAAAAATCTGCATGGCCGCCTCCTGGCATCACGCGCAGCATCTGCACACCGGGCCCGGTACCCAACATTGCCTTCCAAACGCTAGTGCTTCAGTACCTGAGTCATCTCTATTTTTTCACCTCTTTATTCTTGAAGTTGCAACTGCCACACCACGTCACACAGTCTCTGCTTCCGAGTCCCTGCTTCTTTCTAACGCAGCCGTGGGCAGCTCTGGAACGTTAGCCCGCATTTTTCTCAACTACAGAACAAAATCAGGACTTTTCAGATCCCCAAATACAAATCTCTTCACAGCCTCATCCAAGCCATCCTTCCTGTCTTATTTCTACGGCTCACAGGCTGCTGTGGCAGCCTGGCACCAGTCTCCACCTGGCCCAGTGTGGTGGCACCCACCTGCCATCCCAGCACTCAGAGGCTGAGACAAGGGGCTCACTACCAGTTCAGGAAGGGGACATAGCTTTCTAAGCTGGGGACAGTCTTCAAGGAGGACGGGGCCAGGGCTGCTGTGGTGGGGCAGGAGAAGGCGGGTGTCAGGGCTCAGTTTCTAAAGATAGTTCTGGGAGGGAAACACTTCTGGTAAGGGCAGTTCATGGCAGAGCAAAGAGTGGGACTCAGTTTCCCCAAAGACTGAGCCAGCCTCGAGGCCAAGATTACCCAGTTCAGTTTTGTAAAAACTATTTTATTTTGAGATAGCAGTTCACTAAGTTGTACAGGCTTCGACTTGCGATCCTCCTGCCTTGGCTTCCCAAGTAGCTGGGAGGACTGATGTGTGTCTCCATGCCCAACCTAGTTTATCTTTCTTCTTCT
>NDGM011010368.1:0-30547 GCA_002564305.1 Octomys mimax | reverse complement strand
TCCTTCCTTCTTTCCTTCCTTCCTTCCTTCTTTCCTTCCTTCCTTCCTTCTTTCCTTCCTTCCCACTTTCCTTCTTTTCTTGGTTGTTTGCTTTCTTACTTTTAAACTGAAATAAAACTAAGAAGTACTGATGGACATTTAGATTCATGTAATTTGTAAATAGAAAGACTCTCTTTTCAGATGGTGAAATTATATCTTTCCTAAGGTACAATCCAGACTGAGTATCCCCAAAGCCAAAAAATGCCTAGACAGAGATGCCATTTGAAATTTTCTCAACTCTATTCTTTTACCTAAGAGAATGTTCTCGATAAAAGGGACTCAGAATTGTCAATGAAATTTGCTTTAAATTTGAAAGTCGTTCTACTTCTTGTTACAAGAGAAACTGTTTGCAAGCATTTCCCTAGAGATCTGATTTCCCCCAGCATACCAGCAATTTATCACTTTGGAACAAGGAAAGGACAGGTTAACAAATCAGAACTTACTCAACGGCAGTCGCTGGAGCACTTGGAGTTTGATTTTGTTGTTGTTTTCTGGGACAGCTACAATTCACTATGTCTCTATTTTGCCTATGAGTGCAAAGGTGGTATGCTGGTAACATGAATGATGCAGAAAGAAGTCAACAATACTTTCTCAAAGAGGTTCACAGGGACTGGGTAGATAGTTCAGTAGAATAAGTTCTTGCCTGGCAAGCTCAAAGAGGTTTGCAAATAGGTGTGTAAACACTACATACAACAATGACAGCCAGGAAGGAAGAAAGCAAGGGCAGATCTAGGGGCCTAGTATGAAAGCTGGTCAGTCTTAGATAGCTGTTTCCCAGAAAAGACTGTGTTCTTCTTTTTAATGTTAGTTGTGGTTACTAAAATAGTTACCACTCACAAGTTCATTCTTCACCGGGGTGGGCTTTGTGAAGGCAAAACACACATAACCCGGATAAAGAGAAGAGGCACTTGTAATGCATCCCACTGGCTTTGATATATGTGTTCCCTTTGGCAGCATGTACACAATTTTTGATCACAGGCCTGGAAATAACCATCTTGGCAATCACACTCTTACATTAACATGCAGTATTGGCTTAGTACACAAGCAGCTGGCTGAGTACTATTTACACTGGGTGCTACGAAAGGAGGAGGCCCTGACAGGCAGTAGTTAAAGGATACTCGTCCATTCTGCCCATGTCATTGGTAATGATACTGTAATTCCTTCCAAAATGTGCTTTATTTATTATGTCTTGACAGGTTGGTTGTTATTCCAACACTCTGTATCTTTAAAAAATATGTAGACTAGATGTTAAAATGCATTTAAGCATATACATGCGTTTTTATGTTTCTATGTATTTGTGGAATTAATTTATGGAGTTGGGCTCCCGTGTTTATAAAATGCATATGCTAAAAAAGACACTTTATTATGTGGCACACAGCAATATGAACAATGGTTGTAGAAACATACACTAAGTTCAGAAGATATAGATTAATTTATTTCCAATAACTTCACTTTGTGTTTCTTTAAATCATATGTAGAGACCAGACAACATCTACCTTCATTTCTACATCTTTGTTTTAAATGAATCCATATTATAAATAGAAAATAAAACACATGACCTGTATTCTTAGTTAAAGCAAAAGATGTAGTGTCAGCCTTACTTTAAATACAACTAGAGTTTTTGCCATTTAAAAACCTTGTGAGCCTATGGTGTTTGTTTGTTTGTTTTTAAAGAATATAACATAGAGATATGAAGAAAAAACAGCGTTAGAAATGATACAAGATTTTGCTAAACAAAGTAATAAGAATTCAACAATGGTTGCTATATTACATGATGCTGTCTTCAAATTAGTTGTTCATATTACCCTGTGGTGCTCATTAAATCTCTTTGGTCTTCATTATCTTAAACTACAAAATGTTAATAGTGATCTACATTGCAGAGTTATCACCTAGGTTGGAAAGTGGTTAGACAAGTAAAATTTTTGGCAAAAGCATGATAAAGAACAACTATTACATGAATGTTTGCCATTATGTTGGTAGTTTATGGGAATAGGAAAAAACTGGGAGAACTAAGTGAATTTTATTCCTTTTCATGGATTGATTTGAAAACTTTTGACAGGATAAAACTTTCCTGCTTAGAAGACAGTTAACTTTTACATTTCTTTGTTTCAGTTAGAAGTAAAACTGTGTAAATTACTGAATTTCTATTGGTGTTGATTATTCTCACAAACAAATCCAGGCTTCTTGGTGAGATAAACACATACAATCATCAAATCAGTTTATTGCCAGTCAAGATGTGTGTGTGTGTGTGTGTGTGTGTGTGTGCGCACACGTGCATGCACATGCATGCCTGTGTGTATATTACATGTGTGTTACTATGATCTTGGAATTCCTTGGTATCCAAAGGGAAGGCCAAGGAAGAGTGGCTTGGGAGTCAGGGACCTCAGTGCAAATACAGGCTTCGCAACAACCTTGTGGGATGATTGAAGGTAAGTCCTTCATGTTTCTCACTGCTACAAGGGGCTCCAGCTGCATTCCTGAGCTGCGTGTCTTTTCTCCTTGGTGTCATCCCCAAACTCCACGCAGTGCCTTTGCTAGAAGATTCCATGGCAGCTTGGGAACTCCTTCTGAGTCTGACACACTGTCTATCCCTTTCCTAGAGTACCTGAGAGGGTTCCTCAATCTGGCCCTAGCCTGCATTTTGGGCCTAGCTTTCTAGACCCTTTGCCATCTACTGCTAACATTACCAGCACCCAGTACCTGTGCATTGCTCTCCAGGACATCCTGCAGAGGAACCCTGGCTCTCCTACCTTCTCCTACTTTCCTGCCTCTGCTGCATGGTGGTCTGGACCTCCCTTCAGTCCAAGTCTTCTGCTGAGGCTGGCCTCCTGTGACTTCCTGTGTGAGTTTCCACTTCACCTGTGGAACATGCCCACCTTTCTGTGAGTTCCCCTGTTGACCATCCTTCAGGTCTCAGGTGGATGTCATGACTTCAGGGACTCTCTTGATCTTCAAATAGGCAAGTCCCCTCAAATAAGCTTTCTCTATTCGAACACATTAAGTCCCCTTTTCTTTGAATTATTTGTGCAGGGAACCTCTTTCTTACCTGGGTCTCCATGTGTAGTGCTGTGTTGTTTGTGATATGCAAGAGTTCAAGACAGAGAAGGGAAACATGATTAGAAATCTCACCTGGCCTCTGTCATCCTCAGGATGGGAGGGTTTCCCTGGAATCTGTGCCATATTCATTTGCAAAGAGAGCATAGAATATTTGGGCAAGTAGAAGCCCTAGTTATGACCCAGAGTTCTTATGAACGAGAGGCTCTGCCTGTGTTATTTGCCACTGAAGTCTCAGCTCCTACACAGTACCTAGAAGGTCTCAAGGCATAACTGATGGGTAGATAAGTCCTCTCCTTTAGTATCTTCTAGAACTTCTCTGTGCTGTACACTGGGTCCTGACCCACGTGGGTGACTACACCTTTGATAGTGGGCTCCATAATTCTCAGTATAGGTGAAGAACACATCAACTTAAAGAATTTACAGGAAAAAAAACATAGAATGTCTCAATTATATTGATCACCGAATGAAATATTACTTTGATGTATTGTGTGAAGTGAAACATGTAACAAAGATTATTATCATTTGTACTTGTATTTGTCAGACATTTCACATCTGAGGTGGCCTCTAGGAATCTATTGGACATTATTCTAGACCCTTCTGCGATGGCTCAGTACCCAAGCACTCACTGACCCTCAGCTCATGTCCCACTGACCCTTTAAACTCCACAAAACTGAATTCACCCTATTTCCTAAAGAGTCAAACTGCACCCCTCATGTTGCCTCAAGTGTTATTGCTCATAATTCATCCAGGATCCTGAGGCAGCACATTAAAATAGTCTCCCTCCAATAGTGATTTTTGTTTTTTTTTCTCTAATTACCTGTCAATGTGCTGTCAATATGACCACCAAACTATCCAGCCTAAATTCCCATCAGCCACACAAAGGAGACCCTTCCTGGTAAGGAATACAGAGCTCCTTTCTTCCTGAGCACGTCTCTGTTCACCTCTCCAGGGTCTCCTCTGTGTGTGGTCTCATTTAGCCTTTTACTTAACCTGAAGGACAATAGCTGCATTTATTATTTTGTTCCAACATATTTCCTTATAGCACCTTGTCCTTCTCAACTTACAGATGAAGAATGTGAAGCAAGAAGGTAAAACATGTTGCTCAGCATTTCCCCCAAATAAAGGGTGGAGCTACTATTTAAACCTGCACCATCTGACTTCAGAATCTGCCCTCTCATGAACGTTCTGTATTTCCCTTGTGCAGTAAAGAAGTCATTTCTATTCTTTAATGATATCAAGCTGTCTCACACCTTTGGGTCTCCAAATTTTTTTTTTCCTTTGCTTGAAAACTTCCTCTATCACTCCATAACTTAACCCACCAGGTCAATTCTTTGACCGCCTTTAGAACAAACCTCCAAATATGTCTGTGTGAAATTTACCAAAGCATCCTGTTTTAGCACTTTTTATGAATATTTGCCTAGCATTTAAAGCAATGCAAATATTAGATGTCTTCTTCATTGGAAAAAGGCTCTGCCTTTGTTCTCCAGCATCAAGCACAATGCTTGACGCAGAGTCCATCTCTGGGGTTTTGACATGGGGCAGGACAGGGACAGGAAGGGATTTCTGAGCAGGACAGCACTCTTCTGGGAGGTCTTGAGTTTGCTGATGGAGTGGATGTCATTGGGACTCTGGAGAATTCTCATTCTGATTCAAGAAACACTGGACTAGACAAAATTTAAGTTCATCCTAGTTGTGATAGATTATCCACCATGGTTCTGTGTGACAAATAGCCACAAAATTTCAGGCTAAAATAGACACTGAGGCAATTCTATAGTAAAAATCCTACATAGTTATAAAATCTGTTAACATTTTTATATTTCTTTGTCATTTTAATGGGAGGGCCCCTTGAAGTTTGGCTCTGTCCTTGGGTGGGTGTGACCTCCTAATTATAACTGAGTACAGTGTCCCTTTCCCTGTATTTTTCTCTTTCTGTCCCTGTCTAGCTCAGAAAAAGGTAGATTAGATCACCAAAGGGGTCTGGCCCTTTGCCAAGTGTTACAGAAAATATGGATAAAGTATCATGGATGTTTCATCCATCCCTGTGTTCTGAAGGATCTCATGAGAGGGGAAGAACTCTTCTGGTTAATTAGCAAATGGCCCTGACAGTATCCCTGGGCAGAACCCAGATGCGTAGCAAACGTGCACACAGTGTAAATGAGTCCTACCAGAGTGCAAGCCACTTCCTTCCTCAGTGATGAGGACAATTATAGTGTTCCACCTTCCAGGGGTATCAATTATTCACCATCTAAAAGATCTGGGAGTCACAAACAACACCAGGAACTTGTTCAGGCAGCACACTTGTATGGAACCTAATTGGCAATCCCATTTCCCCTGCCCTGCTACCTGCAAGTCACTCTGCACTGACACCTCTGGGCTTATGTTTGGTCTTCCTTATTGACATGGTGTCTGCCTCTCAGCATCAAAGATCTACCAGGCTCACCCGGGAGGAGGAAGAACAAACCTGCCAGGTGTTGACAAGCTCATGACAAGATATCTAGAAGGAATTCTGACCAGCTTTCACAGCCTTCTACATAAACATAATTAATCAGCACAGAATGTATACTCAATAGCTGACAAGAAAAGCACAAAGTAAAGAGTGTGGACAGAGGGAGAAACAACAGTTTGGTATAGTTCATAGGGAAGTGTAAAACTTTATCAGAATGGTGCAAAACAAATCAAATGGTTCAGATCAGCTTCTGCTAGCCTCTGCCTCCAGTGAGCCATTCAATTCAGATGTGTTTTTTTGAGCCTTTTGTATTGCCTCCTTCTCTCTCTTCCCCTACCTTACTACGTTATTTTCATTCATTTATGTGTTACCGTCTTATCTGTGTGATGAATTAGAATTGTGAGTTTGATGTGAGGAGTATATCTTGCATGTTATTTTGATTAAATTAAATATGAAAACGTCATGAAAATAAACCCACCATCACTGCTTTGCCACTGCTCACCTGTGGAGTTTCTTATGCCTTTCATTGTTGGCACATGTGCCAACCAATTCTTCCAGTTTTTTTTTTTTATTTCCACACTTTTTCTTCATTCAACTCTTCGTTTTATGGAACAGCAAAGATTATATTTGTTCTTGAAAAGACTAGGAAATTGCCTGCTGCAGAAGGAGTTTCAGAAGTAGCTTCCATAAAATAAATGTAAATTACATTTCTGGATAAAAGAACGTCTTTCTGTTCTCCACCGACTATACCAAAGCACCTTAAAGATTCGTGCGACACATAGGTGTGTAGGGAAACTGGGGATAAGGAAAAGAGGAAATGAAATGAGCATGGGCTAGAGTCAGAAGCCAAATGGAAGTTGATAAATCAATTACTCACAGACATGTCTTTCAAATATAATTTGGCCAGTCTTTAGAACTAAGGCTTTTACTCAAAAATACCACTATTAAATACTTTTTCTTCAACATACATGCAGTAATATGCTCTCAACTTAGACGCTTTTGAGGCAGCAGTGATATTGACATTAATACATCTATGATTTCCAGATGGGATGAGATAACTAAATCAGATCATCCCTTCCCAGGGAAAAAGAAACAGATAGAGAGAAGGAGATCATTTGGAGCTGATAGGTCTTGGGACAGTCACAAACTCTTCAAATCTAGTGACTAGAAAGTTTCCATGTTTCTCATTAGTCAAACGCTTGCCACATGATCATGAAACTGACCTCTGGCTGATTGTTTGTGTACAGGAGAAATTGATTCCATGGCCATGGTGCAAGTTGTTATATTTGCCTTAGGAAAACAAGTGAGCTCACACATTTCAACTCTAAAGCTGCATTGGATAAAAATGCTGAAAAATACTGAGCAAGTTATAAATACATCAAGGAATGATTTCCAGTTCTCCCTTTCCTAAGAGAATGCATTCAGAGGACTGGAAAATCATCCTTTGTAAAGCTAAACAAAGATACTTCATTTCTTATCCAGTCCTATTAAGTGTGAAAATAGAGTGCACCCACCGAAGAAATCAACTAAACTCTTCTCAGCAAGTTGAAGGAGAATGTTGTACAGTTCAGGTCATTGACATCAAACAACAGGAAATTTCAAGACTCCTACCCAGAGCTCATAGTAGTGCCCATGATGTGCGTGGATATAGGGAGCCTGCAGTTGGGAAAAGTCAAACTCCAAAAGGCTTGTCAAAGCCAATTTAAAAATACTCTATCATACATTTGGAAAACAGCTCACAATGAGGTGTAGTTCTGCTTTAGGGTGGCTGATATAAACAAACACACTGCTTTCACTTTGTGGATTAATGCTTACAGGATATTTTGTGCAATACTTTAATGGCAGGGTATGGGAGGAGATATGAGAGAGTAGAAACCAAGGAATATATCAACTCTGGCAACAAGAAATGCATAAAACATAAATTTAAAATAATAAGCACCAAGCTACAATATATTTTTGTGCTTGAATTATCCCATTTAGGAATTTACATATATTAAAGTTGCTCTTAGTCCTCTGTATCACTTTTGTGTTTTACAAATCTGGTGAAAGAGGGACCCAGGGCACTAATATATTATTTATGCATTTATTTGCAAGATTTATCCAGTGTAGGGTCTCCAAATAGCTAGCAGCACTGTGTCTGGGTATATACACTTGCAATATTTTATACCAGCCCCTTAGAAACAAGGAAGTCAGCGGGGGATTATTCGTACTCTTTTTGATTGTTTGCTTTGTTTTGTTTTTGGCATTGTAGCTATGTGGAGACATGAAACAACATGAATGTAATTTAATTAATTTCATTTAGAAAATAACAGATTAAAAGATAAAATGCTTCAACTATTTCTAACTCATATTCTGAAAAATGATGGTTCTGTGTCCCTAAAGATAGTAAAGTAATGTTAATATTGGATATAACAGCACATTAAGATGCTATCCTCAGCTGGAATAGATGGTAAAGCACATTTCAAGGTAGGTTTATGGTCAGGTAATAAAATGTTTATAGGCCTAAACATAGCCACAGCAGAATAATTCTGATTTATTATATTTTATTAATATTTTTTCTCATAAAGGGCCTTGCAAGGTCTGCTTTGGCCCCAGGAGACAGTTTCTCTCTCTGTTGTATGTGTTCCCTGTTCCCGATCTCTAAATAAAAATAATTTTTCAGTACTGACCTCCAACTCATTTGCAGTACTGTGGCCCAAATTTCTGGGATCTTGAGTATTATGTTATTTTGTTGTTGTCTTTGTTTTTGTTATTTTTTGTTCCTGTTTTCTTGAAAGAAAGAAAGAGAAAGAAAGCAAACAAATGTTGCAGTGCTGTATAATGTCACAAATAGGCTAGAGGAAGGGACTTTTGAGGTCCAGATGGATAAGGCAAAGTGGCTAACATACCCATGTGTTTCACTAGCACGTGGAAGGCCGGTACAGCACAAGCTTCTTGTGATCCATAGGGGATGAATGTGGGTTCTGTTTAGAACCACGCCAATTCTCATACATCCAAGGTCCCTTGGGGGACTTCAAGGGCATTCTACAGTGCTGTTGGGCTGGGTGCAGCTACCTCAGGGTTAGGTAGCTCCATATCTTACCCAAGCTTTTCTTTCAAAATGGTGGGAAACACAAGGGTTTTCTCCGAGCAACAAGAAGTCATTCTTCTAAGAGAGATTTTCTATTTATAGGCATTTGCTGCAGTGTGATGCATACATTCACTGAGTCACTGGGCCTGGGTACCATGTTAAAGGGAACTAGGAGTTTTGCTCTTATCTTCAGAGAGTGATTGCATATGCTTGAAGCTCTCCTTACAGGTGACCTCACAGCCCTATCCAGCCACATCTCTGTGGATATGGCTCTTCAGACACTGCCGAGCCTTGGAAGGACTCCAAATTATGGCTCATCAGTGACTACTGCACTGTTGCAGTTCATTTCATCTTTCCTTCCTCCTTTTCCCTCTGGTTGCTTCTGCTGAGCCTTTCATTAATTCAGCTTGGTTGACACTGACTTTAGTTTCTATGTCAGGTACCTGACAAGTCCTGGGGATTTGAAGATTGGTAACACAGGTCTGTGTCATGCAGTCCCTTAGGATTACTCTAGCAATGTCTAGGCAGGGGCACATGGATAGCTTTCAGATTTAGAAGATTTTCTCTATGAAAGATCAGATGGTATTTCAAGTGAGAGTTGGAAGAAAGAATGCAAAAAGTGGCAAGTCAAAGGAGAAAAGTCCATGAACATTGAAAGAACTCACTTCACAGGGGAGCTTAGGGGGCAAAATTGCAGTGTTAGGTCATTCTAATCTGCTTGATATTGCAGTAGATGCAAAATGAGATGCTGAATAGAGAGAGGGTAGCAGGTGAGGCTGGATGGTGTCAGAGCTCTCTCTGGTTGAATTACAAAGTGTAGTCTTTGAGACTTTCTCAGTTACCTTTCCCTTGTTTCTGGGACAAAATACCCAATACCCAGAATTAAGGAAGAAAAGGTTTAGTTAGCTCACACTTAGTGGAAGTTTCAGTCCATACTCAGCTGGCTTCAAGGCAGACTGGCACAAGATAGTGGGCAGCCATTCATGTCAGCAGAAAACAGCAAAGAGCAAAGGGAGGAGCAGCAGTTGCAGCTTCCAGCAAATCTCTCTCCCTTCCTTCCATGCTGACTGTGAAGAACAGCTCTCCCTTGAGGAAGTGGAATGTGCCATCCGTCCTCAATTCCCTTTTATATCCTTTAAGTGAGTCACTCTATGGTGGGGCCTCCACACCATGGGATGTGGAATTGCTGAGCCAATTTAGTTAAACTTCTAAATTCTGAAAGTGACACAATGTATCAACAACTGCAGAGACTAAAGAAAAAGATGATTATGGCTTAAGGAGAGGAGCAGATCTGTTCTAGGTGTGCATCCCTGTAGGGTATGAAGACCAAGAGCTGGGTAATGGCTTCCATTCTGAGATCTATCCTATTGGCACTGCAGCTCACCTTGTGAATATAACATGACAGGTTAGTTGACAGCCCCCAAGGAGCTTTAGGTCTTAATTCAGCATAAGGTGGGTGGCCTTTGAGTTCCTAAAAACAAGGAGATGTTCAATCATCTGACTGAATGAATAACCTGATTAAAATCGAAATGTAGGGAACTAGAACTTTACACGAACTTAAAGGCAAGCACAAGTGCCATTCAACTGGATTTGTCTGGGCAAATGTGTATGGTAACTAATGCAAATTATTCTTCATGGTATTTATTCCAAAAGAATTTATTGGAGAATGTTTGGAGTGACTCAGTCATAAGAAAGACTCATTAGGCTTCCCTTCCAAGTATTTAACTATCTTATATAATGTTGAAATAAGTATACAGTTGGCATTAAAAGCATCCTTCCCAAAATGGACATTAGTCCTTGTGATGATGACAATTACATTATGTTTGTGGAAATGTTGACTCTATCATGTTTTCTTAGATATTTTAATGGTAAAAGTTTTTTTTTAATTGTGTTTGGTATAGGGTCTAATTATATGGCTCGGACTCATAGTGGTCCTCCTATTTCAGCCTCTTCAGCTCTGGGATTATAAATGTGTGCTACCATATCCAGTCTCCTTGGCTACCCAGTGAAATTATGTCTAAATAAAAATAAATGAACCAACAATAGAAAGTCTCTCTTTGATTTTTCATGAAAAATGTTAATTGTTGATGTTATTATTTGTAAGGCCTTGTGACTTTTATTAAATTTTGTTAATCACTGGATCTTTAATTTATTGACAGTAGCCACAGTATTTTAATAACTCAGCAACAAAGATTTGTTATGTACTCTGCATTCGGATACTGAGGTTTTCTTTCTTTCCTTTTTTTCCCCTTCCCTTTTCCTTTCTTTCTCTATTTACCACTTACTACAAGTAATGTTTTATCTTTTTAAATTTTTTAAAGAATACAAAATAGTGATACAAAAAAATTAGAAAAGATACAAGATTTCTCTAAGTAAAGTAATAAGAATTCAACAATGCTGCTATATTGCATGATACTATCTTCAAATTAGTTGTTCAGGTTACAGATATAAATGTGCAACATTGGTTTAAGGAAAAACAATGCAAAACAGAACAATAACAAGAAAGTTGTAAGACTATTAGAATAAAATAATGATAAGAATAAAATAACAACAAAAAATGTAAGCATTAACTTCTCCTTTCAAAAGTCCAGCAAAAATTACAGTACAATTATCCCAACTCTTGTTATACATAAATATATCTTGCATGTAATCTTTGGCACTGATTTTGTTGAAACCTGAAAAATGATTTCCAAGTCTCATCTTGCTTATTTTCAAATACAGTTTCACCCCAAGCGAATTAATTTCCTGACCTCTCCTGCCACTTAATAACTAACATACCCACATTTATCCTACTATAGCTTATTCATAATCTTTGTAAGTTAGTGAAAATTACTTAAAATATTTGCCTTCTCTTTCACAGGAATAACAACCTAGGTACACTTCCTGGTGTTTCTTTTTTCAGGTTAAATGGACCGATTTCTCTGCCTTTTCCACAGATAATTTTATGACTTTTTAAGCAAGTACACTTGCGAAGGCAGGTGATGGCTAGTCATCTGAGACCAAAACACACATAGTTACAACAATCTTTTACTTCTTGGTGAACAAATTAGTAATTACAGTAAATCCAAGTCTTTTTATTTTTGTTTTTAAATGACGAGCATTTTCACAGTCTTTCTGGTTGAAACTATGTTCAGTGCATTGCAGTTTATCTTTTAGCCTTTGTAATGTTACTGAGATATTGATATCTGCATGGAGAGTTATGGTAAGCATAGTCACAGTAGCAAAGTGATAAACACATAGTTATTTTGCCTAATATTATGTATTTAATAGGCTTAGTTGTTCCACAGTTCTAATTTTAATTATATTTTGCCTTTTGAGATTTTTAGACACACAACAATCATAGCTCTTCTCTGGCTACTAGTTTAAGAAAAGATTGGATTCACCATAAAATAATCAGTATCTGTTTATTTACATTTTTTTAGTAATGCTTTACAAGAGAACTAAGATCTAGTAACCTTTTTTTGCTGCTGGTGTTATATATTCATTTGGATGCTAAACAAACCATTCCTCCATTTCTACATGTGGCAGGGAAAGATGCTAGAAAGGGTGCTAGCCCCAGGCCTGCTCTGTCTTAGGGACTGGGCTGTGTGCCCCTCACACAATATTCCTCAAGATTTGGGCTACAGATTAACCTGATACTCTGCAGTGAATTGAGAAGCAGCCCAACAAAAGAAAGAGAAAAAGGAAATAAAACAAGAGAGAGCAAGAAGGGAGAGCATGAAAACTCCAAGTAACCAAGTCAGATGAGAGGAAACAGAGGAAAAGAAAAAAGAACGAAAGCCAACAATGTGTCCTGCAGCAGGTAAGTAGATAGGCTGGCCAGTCTCTAAGGTGCAGGCTCTGCTGTCCCATGTTCAACCACAGTCAGGCTCTATCAACTTTTTCTCTGAAAAAGCAGTAAGAGATTGGAGCAAATCTCAAGGAGGCACTTTGTCAGGATATAGTGATGGAAACCCATGTTGCCTTAGTGAGGATTAAAGAAAACGGACTGATTCTTTTGCAAATGGACTGCTACATGATGTTGATGTGCTCATTATTTTGGTGCTTGGGCAGAATGCAATTAAGCCTTCAATAGCAGAAGTCTTTTCTTGCTTTCTCTCCTCTGACAGTTATTTAGGAATCTAATTCCCACAATGCTCTTTCAATGAGGCCTAAGTATTTCTACTGTAATTTCTTTTGATGAGTGCAGAATATGTTCCAGATACGGCCCAAGTATAGACTTTATTTACCTATATAGTGTTACTACTAGAGGTGTAACTTACCTGTGATCAAGTATGCATGTCTTAAGTTCAGCCCGATGAATTGTCCTCACATCTATATCCAGCTAACTCCCTCTCAGATCAAGAATTGCATTTCTAACTGCCCAGAAGGCTTTCTCGTATCTCCTGTCAGCACTCCCACTTTCCACAGGTAACCTGCAGTGTTTGTTTTTGTTTTATAATGGCACATATAATGTCAAAATATGATGATGAATTTCCAATAAGATATTTTTATCAGTGCGATTATTTTGGCATCAAAGAGCTAAGTTCAAATGTATAGTCCTGACAAATAGTATATTTTAATAGAGTAGACAAAAGTTCTTCTCATTCATTCACTAAACAAACATTCATTGTAATACATAAAATGTGATAGGTGATGAAGACATCAAAACGATATACCACAAGCCCTGCCTGAAAGGGTGTGGAGTTTTCTCTCTTGGACTATTGCTCTTACTCATGGCAGCAATGGATGCATGTGGGTTTGTGCACACATTTGGCTTCTGGTTAATTAATTTAAGTTTTTCTTGCTATAAAAATCTTCTGAAATATCAGATTGTGTGTTTGTCATGTTGGATGAATCACATCAGTGAGTTCAAACACTTCCTACTCAGGTAAGAAAGGCCTCTCCACCATTGGAATCTGATGGGTGTATGCCTGTCTCTTTGTTTCCCAGCCTGGTATCTCACGACTGGCTTGTGCACTGTTGCCCTCTTGTTTACACCAATGTTACATTTGGACCCTGTGCTGATTTGCTACTTACAATTTTCTTTCTATTTTTTATTTTCATTCCCTCTTGCCCTTACTCTGAAGCCCAGCTGCCTACATAACTTGCTGCTAAGTGCTATTCTGGATCACACTCTTGCTTTTACTTAAACAACTGGAACTCAGACACAAGATGTGTGTGCAAAGTAGCCAAATATGCAAAGTTTCTGTCATCTTGGTTGTGGCAATCCCTTTGCTTCCACCAGGAAATGTTACATAGTCCATAGAAAGTTTCTTTCCTTAGAAATTTCCTTGCAATTTTCTTGAAGAATATGTGTTTTTTTTATTTAAAAGGTTTGTAAGGCAATAACTGTATAAAATTGTTAGATTTTCTTCATCTTCCTGAATGAGAGTGCTTTGTGGTAGAACTTCTGTTTGTAAGAACACGGATTTTAATACTACCAACAACTCTCAATAAAACAGACACTCCTGCACTCATGTTCAAAATATCTTCATATTTGTGCCCCTATTGTTTATCTATAAAGTGTTCTCTAATCAGAAGTAGGATCCTACCATGAATTTGTCAAATATCTTCTTACCCAGGAGCCTTGGTTACTTTTCTCTCATTGTTGAGACAGAATATCTGATTCCCAGAATTGAAGAAGAAAAGGTTTATTTAGCCCATAGTTTGTGGAGGTTTCAGTCCATACTTGGCTGTATACAAAGCAGGGTGGTCCATGTCCAAGGGCGACAGTTCATGGTGGCAGAAAACAGCAAGAGAAAAAAGGGAGGAGCTCGAGAGCAAACCTCTTTCCCTCCCTTCTATTGTATGCAGGCTACCCACCTCAGTGTAGGCATGGCACTCACACCCATAATTCAGCGTTGGACCGTGCGTCAATCACTAACTCTAGAATCCTCTACCTATGACTGCATGAGGCTTTGTGGGAACCTTTAGGCACAAACCATAACACCATGGTAAGCTATCACTGTATGTAATAAATCATACATATGTGGAAGATATTGTGAGGACACTTGTACTATATATTACATTGTATCATATTATATTATATTAATTATGTATGTTCTAATAGAGAAAAAACACTCTAAGATGTTTATTCAACCATAACTTAATATTATTTCTCTTGTCTGTGCCATTTGGCTGTTTTTGTGTGACTGTCTGCAATTATTTACTTACAGAATAGAAAATAGAAAAAGCTCACCCCATGTATACACAGCAAAACTGTAGTCATTCTATTTCGTACAAGTTGAGTTATCCCACAGAAGCATTTGATATTATTCTACTTGTCCCTGTGTTCAGAGTCATAGTAATAATCTATTTTTGGTTGTGACACAAATTTTGGGTTGTTTGATCCTCTAGAGGATGGGCTGCAGCAGACCCTGCAAACAGCTGTCCATGTCCTTGGTGGTGGTGCTGTCTTGGTCATTACTGATGTCATAGCACATTCTTCCTCTGCTGTGATGTGTCCACGATATGTACAGTATATCTTGACGTGTGCAAATATACTGGTATCCGCATAAAAAAGACATTTTGTCAGTATATCAGAGTAGGAATTCCAGAAAACACCCCATACATTCAAAACAATTGTTTTGTTTTTGTTTTGGGGTTTTTTTGGGACAAAATTTCCATGAATGCAGAATGGATCAAGGACAATATCTTTAATAACCTGGGTTGGAAAAACTGAGTATTCACATATGGAAGAATGAAATTATATGGAATTCTTATCTTACATTATATATAAATCACCTCAAAATGCATTAGAGACTTAAAATTTAGGCCAGAACCTACAAAAATCACAAAGAAAACCTGTGAGAAATGCTTCATAATATTGATCGAAGCAGATTTCTAGGATATAATCCCCAAACTACAAGTGGCAAAAGCAAAAATAAACTGAGATTGGACCAAACTAAAAAGCATCTGCATAGCAAAGAAAAGAATGAATAAAGATAATACACAGATTGGGAGAAAACATTTGAAAGCCATACATTTCTTGGAAGCAGTGTCCCAGATGCACGAGGAACTCACACAGCTCAATAGCAAGCAAAACAAAACACAAACAGCAGCAAAACAAACGACCCCATCAAAAATCTACAAAGTACCCAAATAGCCACTTCTCAAAAGAAGACCTTCAAATGGCTAAAAGTTATCTGAAGAAGGGTTCAACATCATTAATCATCATATAAATGCAAATGTAAACCAAATTGAGATAGCACTGCACATGTTAGAACAGCTATTATCAAAAAGACAAAAGGTAGGCGTTGGCAAGGTTCTTAGGGAAAGAGGATCTTGTGCACTTGATAGGAAGATAAATTAATATAACTATTAGGGAAAAAGTATGGAAGTTACTAAAAATTTAAAAATAAAATTTCCATCAGATCCAGCAATCTGACTCCTGGTATCTATTGAAAAGAAATAAAAAAAGTATGCCAGCGAGACAAATCTTTGCCATGTGTCCTGCAGGTGTATTCACAGTAGCCAGCATACAGAATAACCTTGGGTTGTTTAACAGTCAATAGACGAGCACATGAAGAAAATGGGCTACATAAACACATGGAATACTGTTTCACCACTGAGAAGATGACTTGTTAGTCGGAACATCCTGACGAATCTTGAAAATTATGTTAAGTGAAATAAGTTGGGCACAGAAGTACGTGTGCCAGATGACCTGAGACAAATGGTAATCCAGAAAGGTTGCATTTACAGAAGTAGAGAGTAGAGCGGTGGTTAGCAGAGGATTGGGGCAGATGGAATTGAGAAAATGGGAGTTAGAGCAAAAGATACAAAGTTTTGTTAGCTCCAAAGAACAATCCCGAGTGGCTATTGTACAGAATGGCATAGTAAATAACAACACACTACATATTGCAAAATTGCCGAGTAGATTTTAAATATTTCACTGCTAAAAGCATGAATGAAAGATTTATTAATTAATCTTAGTTAACCATTTCAAGTTGTTAACTATCAGAACATGATATTACTTGACACTATGCAATTATTATTTATTGACTAACAGTAGTTCTTTAAAAAATAACAAAAGAAAAGAGCACATAGGCTTTTACTCTTTTCTGCTGCCCTGAGCTGTTGCCCTCTGCCGTGTGCCACCCCGCCTTGGAGCCAGCTAAGTATGGACTAAAGCCTTTACAAACTGTGAGCTAAATAAACCTTAAGCCAGTTCTTGAAAGTATGTATTTTATGAAGACTAGAATAAAATTGCATATGTTTGAAAAATAATTCAGAATGATTCCTGAGTAAAAATTAAATTTTGTCAAAAACCTACTCTTGTTTAATATTGTCAAGTTACCAATCCATTGCAGGTATTGAATTTTCTTTCTTTTTTTTTTTTTAACAAAGTATAACATAGCAATAAATATCGCATTTATGCATTCCCAAAGTCTTTAGAAACAGAATGCCTTTCTTTTATAAATGTGCTTTGAATTTAATAATTTCAAATTGCTGCTCATTCTGTATAATAAACATCTTGTCTTCAACATTGGTTCCTATATAATTTAGTTGTTTGAGCCATTATATCTCACTGATTTTACACATTCCTGAGTTCTTTATAGTTTTCATTTTTTCAGCACATTAGTACACCAAGGTTTATTATCAGAAAATAAATTGATTTCTTTCCCCTGACATTTGCTAGAGTAAAAAAAAAAGTGAATTGTTGTTTGTTGATGTTCAATATGTGTACATGCTTAGGTTTTTCAGTAAGTTAATGCATTTCCTTAAACATTTTAACTAAAAGTCTTTTTAAAACAACTTTGACATATTATATACTAATACATAAAAATATCAGTAGGTTAAATTGATTTTAATATTATGTGTGGAAGTTTACAATAATAAACGTGCATATTTTTCTTTAAAAGCAACATTAATGAGCAAAAATGGAAAGGAAAACAGCAACATTACAATAACCTCTCTTCAGGATTATTGGAGCATTTAAAAAAATTAGCACAAACTAATTTTGCTGATTACATGCTACGACATATGCACTAACAGGTAGTCTCCTCGCTAGCTACAGGCTTTAAGGGTTATGCAGTTAGACAAGCATTGGGTCGGAGTGCTGGACTGAAAATAGCTACAGGGAGACAGTATCTCTAATTTTGTACCTAAAAGTGCTTACTGAACACATGGAAGAAAAATGCCCGTACTTTTGATGGGTAAATAATGAAACATGAAAACAGAAGGCTGAGGAGAGGCCCTTGTAAGAGACCGTGGAGTGTCATTATTTTTCTGCTTTGCACAGGCCAACATTTATAGTAAGTATATTTGTGGCT
Organism: Octomys mimax; assembly: GCA_002564305.1. NCBI lineage: Eukaryota > Metazoa > Chordata > Mammalia > Rodentia > Octodontidae > Octomys > Octomys mimax. The sequence continues at coordinate 12,681 of NDGM011010368.1, read as the reverse complement.
AAAGCGAGCATGAAAAAGACTGTAAAACCAATTCCATAAAAGGTTGCAAAGTGTATAAAATTCACCACCAATATCGACCAAACAAACATCTTTTGTTTTGTGCCCAGATAATTTTTAGCATTTTAAGTCAATACAGCTTAGCTTGCATGAAATGATTCTGCATGTGCCGGTTAAAATTAGAAATAGCATGAAAATTCGTTCAGTGGGTTCCAACAAAGTAGCAGAAAAATAACTTTTTGTATCGGTAGGTGAGTGAAGTACTGATTTCAAAATTTGAGACTAAACAAAGAGAAAGAGTTGTTTGGTATAAGGAGGGGAAAAATTGCTCCATAGAGACAAGTATCCGAGTCATGGTATGAATAAAATGAAGTTTGGGACGAAGAGCATAAATCTGTTAAAAAGGAAAAAATTAACTATACTCAGAATCCAGGATAAGCTAATAATATGGTTGTTAGTAATTAGTTGATGAATGCTATATACCTGTTCTTATATATTGTATCAATCAAAATTATCAGTGTCATTATTCTTAGTTTAAATAATTAATTGTTTGGATTATGAGAAATCAAAATAGCCTTATCTAAAATTAAATAAAGATTTCAAATCTGAAAAGCAGATTCTACAAAAAGTTACCCTTGAAACAAATGCAAATACCTAGACATGTGTTACAAATTATCTTATGTACTTATGTTCAAGAAATTAATGCATTTACATTAAACAAATTAACATACCTTTCATTATAAAATATTCTTAATTTTCCAAGTATCCTAAAATAGTATCTTCCCAGAAATGTACACTTTAAAAAGTCACTGATTTGTGTACTATTATTATTTTGCACATTTATAAATTTGCTCGTTTTCCCCCAATTACCATGTAATGTTTAGGCATAAAACTACTAAAATAATAATATGAAAAGCAAATACTACTGGACCTGAGGGCATTAGCCAAAAGTTATGGTAAATAGAAAAAAGATAAAGATGGCTTTCTGGAATCTCTCCCGAAATCTCAATCCTTTTCTGTCTCCCTTGAAGTGCTGGGGCAGGCAAAGGTCCCAGGAGAAGTCATCCGTGTCAACAGCTGTTGGCTTGTGAAGAACAATTAAGTTTAAGTTATGTGTGCAACATCTGTGACATCAGTGGTAGAAATTAATCTTGTAATAAAAAAACAGGCCACAGTTGAGGAGCTGGAGTATCCAGGTAGTCAGCATGTTAGAACCCCGTCTCTGTAATTCTGGCTTTGCAAAATTAGCACTAACTAGGAACAGTTAACCTGTTTGAAATGGTTACTAGATACAGATGTCTGATCTGGATCCCAGTTTCACCCTGTATCTCATCTTGTTGCTTTTTAGCTCTGTAATATTGTACAAGGAACACAATTTTTTTTTCTTTTTCTTTTACTTATCTTTACAACAGCAATAGTAATGGTCTCACTTTTTGGAGCTGTTGTAAGCATACAATTAAGTTATATTTTTAAATGTTTAGCTTAATATCTTTTATGGAGTAAGAGCTTAATAAATACATCTATGGGGCTGGGGAGATAGCTCAGTAGAATAAGCACTGGACTGGCAAGCACAGAGTCCTGAGTTCAATTCCTGGCACTGAAAAAAAAATACATCTATTATATTGTAGCTACCTATTACATAAAACCTATTTGTGCAGAAAACAAGATGTTGCCATTTTTTGTATTCTCAGGTATTTATGCACAAGATTATTGATGTAATTTTCTGTGATTATTAGCTGACAGCATATTTATGGTAAAGAGATAAGTCAATTAATAATAGCCACGTGACTGTGTGGAAATCACGTGTGGTTGAAATTTAAGGAAATATAACTGAAACATACTAACCATTATGTATAAAATTCTTTTATGAGCTATTAAAGTGGAAGGAATGTTACTAATGTTGGATTTTGTTATATGCCAGGCTAGTAATGTGATCAGTTGTCATGTCATAGTGTAAGAAAGAAATTCCTTCCTACTGTTTGACAGTCAGCAAAATCTAAGAAAGGAAGGAGAAGAAATTCAAATAGTCTCAGCAGCAGCCACAAAATAATGGACTACTGTTTTTCTGCTATGATGTACATAATTTTTGTTTATTTATTTATTGTATTTAGAACAGGGTGTACAAGGCGTACAGGGTCTCAGTGAGTAGATCGGACTTGTAGTGTTTACAGCCTCCTAAGGGCTGGGATTAGAGGTGCACACCACCATGCCAGGTCTCAATTGCTATCTTAGTGCATCCCTTCTGGGCGGGGCCTGCAGGGAAGGCCAGAAGGTCGAGCTCCTGGCCCCTGTGTCTGCCTAAGTAGCTGCCTTAATCTGCTGAGCTATTTGGCCCACCCTCATAATTTTCATTTTTGCCAACTTAGATCATTAGCGATTTGACCAGCACAGAAAATGGCACTCTTACAAACAACATATTTATCATATGAGACCCTGAAGCCCGTCTGCATACCATATATGAGCCCAATGAACTGCCAGCAACTTTCTAAATTTCTTTTACTGGTAGAAAGCAATATTCTTTTTCTCAAGCTACTTGTTGGCTAGGCTATATAAAATTCATCAATGATAAAACACACAAGTGAGGTAGCACACAGATTTACAAAACTAGTCTGTGAAACCAAAATTTAGAACACTTGAGCCACTATTTTAAATCCCACTCCATTCACTTTGACCAGATAAACCTTTCTGGACAGAACAGGCCATACTGATATTCATAGCGCACCGTACCAGCCTCTAAAATTCCTAATTCAGTTTGATTTACCTGCTTATTTCCCAGAATTTCTTATTAAGCCAATTTATGGCTATGACTAAAATTGAAAACATATAAGTCTTCAAGTAGGACTGAATACTATTTTCATCTTCTTAAGCAGGAAGTGTTGGTAAGAATGGAAGACTCTGCTTGGAGGATTTCCCACTGGCTTCTAAAGAGAGTGAATGAACCATGGATGCATACCCAAACATTTGGACTTTTATCTTCTCTAAATCCTTATACAGACTTTAAAACTCTTATTCACAGCTCATTTATCTACATGATATATTTGGAAACAATAAAGGAAAATCAGTGTACATTGAATTGGCAGGAGAATAGAATCTGAATTCAATGGCTAGCCTTGGAAAGCATGCCTGCCTCTGTGCTGCTGAGCTATTCCACCAGGGAAGGAGACCTGACGGTGTCCCAAGAGAGTGGGCTGCCTGCTGTGTCTGGGCAAATACAGGACTTAAATGGGCTGTGGAAAATCCCCAGCCATACACCAGTATTTGTTCTGAACTTGTTCATCTGAGCTGAAGGATGCAGGTCACATGTACATAAAACATACTGCAATCCAGATTTTATGGTTGGTACTATAATGCCCAGGAGCCTGCCCAATATATTAGAGGTGATTAGGAAGCCTGTAACAGCAGGAAAAAGAAAATGCAAACAAAATGACTGTGTAAGGTCTGTGCTGCTCAAAGAAGAAAAAAGAAAGAACACATAAACGAATTTTAGTGCTAGATTCAGGTATGAAAGGTTATCTGCAGTGACATTCTGTTCATTAATTAAAATAGAAGTTATTTTAGATACCAAAATATTGTAAAAGAAGATGAGCTTATATAACCTTAGCTTTCTCTTCACCCAAATGCATAGTCTAAAAAGACTAACCTTATTTTTTCAAATCCTACAGTTTAATGTCAGTAAGCCCATTAATAAAAGCTGAGTATGTCATTCCCATATTAGACATGGAATGATGTCCTGAATAGTAAGACCCCAAAAACTATTACTAATATATTTATATATTGATGCCTGGGTATGATAATTTACCCTTATTTTTCTTTCTTAAAAAGATATGGTGATAGTAATAATAGCAGTAATAGAATAATAATTATTACTATTTATAGGCTTTAGAGTCTCAGAATCAGTAGTGGCATATTTAGCTGTTACTGACTGATCTTGAAAAAAATCGTTATTTTATTCCATATTCTTTCAGTTCTACTATTATGCTACATTTCTCAGAGCATAATTTTTTGAAAGTGTTCTTAACATTTTATCATATGTGTGAATTTTCTGACCTCAAGTGGCTATATCAGGCAAAGATAACTTTAGAGGACTCTCCTCAAATTGCTTAGAGTGGAATGAATAAGGGTTACTCAGTTAAAGGGGAAGTGTATTTCAAAAACTGATGCATAATACACCACTGGTATTTTTTTAAGACTAGGAAAATTACAGTTAAGTTTGTGGATATCTGCTTTGTTAAAGACTTACAGAAAATGGAATCTTCTTGCTTTCCTATAAAAGAATGTACTTTGTCTATTCATTGGACAATTGTTTAGAGAGAGCATACAAGTGACAGTATAGGATAGAGAGGCTCCCCATGGTCTCATGGAGATTCTGTTCCCGTGGGAGAGAGGAAAATTAATGCCATAAAGTACAGCAATTTCTACTGGAGTTCTATGAGGGGCGTAGCTCACGTTAATGAGACAAGAAAAACTTTAGAACAGGTGCTATGGAGCTGGGAGATAGCTCGGTGGTCTAAGCACCTTCCTGGCAAGTAGAAAGACCCAATTTCAATCCCCAGTACTACATGCCACGCTGGCTCCTATCCTGGACCACCTACCCTGCCACTGAAACCAGGTATGGTGGCACACACCTCTAATCCCAGAGCTGGGGAAGCTGAGACAGGAGGATCACTATGATCTCAGTATGAATCGGAGCTGCATAATAAGACCCTGTACCAAATAAAGAACAGGCGATATAGGAGGAGGCCCTCTAAGAGTCTTCCCGCTTGAGCTGAAACTTGGAGGACAGAAGTCAAAATCCAAGACTCCTGAGAATGAGCAGATTTGTACACTAGGCCTGGAATGTGCTTCAAAGGAATATTTAAATAAAACGCTTTCCCAGAGCTCAATTCCTTGAATTTTCCTGATTGAATTCTGACTTTTTTGAGTCCTTAAGAAAGGCTTGTATAACTGCCAAGGGTCCGGCTCAACTTCCAGAGTGGATAGCCTAATCTTCAGCTTCTGCTCCTTTTCATGAGAAGCCTGACACCCAGATGACAAGTTAAGTCTCAGCCCTTCCACTTCCTGAGCATGGAATGGGCCGTATTTCCCGCTCTCCTCTGCAGTGATATATTGGGCTGTGGCTGAAGTTCAGCCAGGGAGTGGGGCACTGAGCGTTTGCATATAACATCCTGTCTTCTTTCTACCCACCGTAGAATCCAGAGAACTTTTAGGACTTAGAGTGAGGGTGTGTCAATAGGAGACAAAACTGCCTGCAATCTTGCACACCCCTGGGAAAGGTGGCATGCCATCCAGGAACATGTGCTTCGTGCAGTGATGGCTAAAGGACAGAATTTGCTTTTGCTGAATCAGACAATCAGCCATTTATTTCTCTAAGTGACCAATATTACCTTCAGGTAAATAATGTTTATGTTACTGATGTTACATTAGGAGTAAACATACCTATAGGTTTTTCTTCTGTGTGTTGCTCTGTCAATACTCTCTGTTATTCTCACTTATATTCTGAATAAATATTCTGAAATAGGAGCCCTCAAGTACACTGTGGGACCCAAGGGTCTGTGCACGCATGGCAGCAGAACCTCTCCAGTACTGCTGCTTGTTAAGATGATAGGGTTAGTGATTCTACAAGGAAAGGTGCTTGTTCTCAGCATCATTTAAAACATAATTAGAACTGACTTCTAGCAAAGCTTCTCTAAACTGAAGTCCAGGCCCCTTTCTTATTTTAGAGACTTAAATTGTACCTAATTTAACATTTTAAAAGTGAAGGAGAATTTAAGATATCCCTTACTCTAGTTAAGACCTTAATATAGAATAGGAATAGGCTTAATTTAAAAAACCTGTGATCTCATGTTCCTTTTCACATATGTCCCCTTCTCGTGAGGCTCATCTCATTGTTTCTTGATCTTTACCTTAGAGATACACAAACTGAAACCAGTGAGACACCGTAGCAAGTCCTAGTGAGGAGGTGGAACAGCTGAGTGTTCCCCCAGCTGGCTGGTGGGAAGATAAATAGAATAGTTACCCTGAAAAAAGTGTGGAAGTTTCTTTCAAAAGCATATTTGTCTCTCCTATGTGGCTTAGCAATTGTACTCCTGGGCATTTCTCTCAGAGCAATGAAAACTTATGCTCATGCACACAAAAAACACCTTGCATATAAGAATTCATAGTGATTTTCTTTGTAAGATCTGCAGACTGAAAATAACACAATTGTCCTGCTGTGGTGAATGATTAAACACACCGTGCTTGGATTGCCATGTTGATATACGCAAAAGCTTATATGGGTTTTAGGGGACTTAGGCTGAACTAAGAAAAGTTAATCTCAAAAAGACTACACATATGCAAAAATAATACCATGCTTATATTATTCTCAAAATTGCAAAATTATATGGTCAGGGAGCAGAACAGTGGATGTCAGTTGATGACCACCAGGATAGGGGATGAGTGTGGTAGGTAGCATGTGGATCTTTAGGGAAAAATAATTCTTTGTGGTCCCTTGCTGGTGTGTACACGAATATGCACCTGAGAGAGTTGCACAGAACTAAGGGAGAAGGTCCTGCAGGAGCAGGAGGGCTTCTTGAAGAGGCTGTAATCTAGCAAGAGCTAGAAAGTCTGCTTCAACATAGCCAACTCAATACAGGATGCCATCATCCATTGCAAGTGACAAGGAAGTGGTGTCCTGAAGGAGGGCACAAGCCCATATACTCTGTGGCCTCAGGAGGTTCCTTCCTGTACCTTTCTGGTTGCTATGACGTTGCCTTTATGGCAGTAATTCTAATTGGCAGTGGAGCCAGCATCAGTCATCAAGATGAAGACTTCTTCACTACAATGGACTTTGCCTGTGCCTGTGATAACCCTGATGCTTTCCTGTTGTTTATATTCGCTGGGGCCCATTTCTTTCTGTAGGATGTTCATGGAAATATCTTAGATTATGCTATAGAGGATATTGAGTGGAAATGTGTCCTACTGAGATCTCTGGGTGAAAATGGACTTAACTTTTCCACCGCAGTTGAAGCCTCAAGGACCAATGAGTATGTACAGAAATGTCAAATCCTTTGTACTCTCTGGAGAAAGTGTTAGTGTGAAAAATAATGAAAGCGCAAGTCAGGAGCCAGTGGCTAACAGATACGATGCTTAGCCTGCACCTTGGTGGAGACCTCAATATCGTAAATGACTGGAAATGGCCAGTGCCCTTCTTGGCAGCCAAGTATGGCCAGATAAACTTGGTGAAACTTCTTTGGATGCATCAGGAGAACACAAACCTTGTGAACTGTAAGTAAGAGAAACTGTTAAATATGAGTGAATCTGAGTTTGTTTAGCTGAAATGGCCTGGGAAGAAATGCAATGAAAGAACCTTCTCAGTATACTTTCCTACTTTAGCCCAGAGGAATCATATGCAGAGATCACATGAACAGTCAGCCCTTCCCAGCCTACTGTGAGTGTCTGACTTGTAGCATGATAGAGAGTTGACCCTTCTGATTGTGAAGCCAATTATTCTCATTCACATGCTCTCTAGTTAGTTACCAGTCCACTTCACAGGCAATGTTAAGCTCATCTCTCAACTCAAAGGGAAAACTTGAAAGTGTTTATATCAGCATATTCACCAGAAAGTAGTTGTTGACAGTTATGAGATTAGCATAATTTATGAAAATCCCATGACTGTTAAAAACTCTGCTATTTTAGTTATCTGTTCAATTTCAGATGCCATGACACTAAAGAGGATATTTTAAATGTTATTTTAGATTTTAGCTAAACTGAATATAAAATGTCCAGGGACTTTTGTAATAGGCACCTTTTCTAAAATAGGAAGTACAAACATGTGTTTTCTCTTTAATATAAAACTAATAATTCTTGTTGTCTAAATTATCCTCAATCCTTGAGTATAGTCTCTTACTTAAACATGTCAAATGCTGAGAAAGAAATTGTCATTTTGTTCAAGACCGGAAAACATTATACAAACCATCACTGATAAGAATGATTAATGGTAATTCAGATTTTAGGCCCTCAAAGGACCCAATATGGAAGACAAGATGCCTTGCTACTGTGGGGGAGAGAGGTACTCTGCTGTGGACCAGACCTTAAGATAAAAGATTAAACAAACACAGTCACATACCTCCCTAGGGATAGACATCAGGGATTGATACTCTAAATAGGTTTTAATCACCTTGAAAAAGCCAGAATCACTAACCTAACCCCTTACAGTAAGAGCCCCTGTTCTGTGTTTATCCTTGCTTGCTTTGTGACTCGCTTCCCCATTTGATCCTGACTTAATCAGCTTTACCTGGGAAATTATTTTTTATAAGATCATTGGTTGACCATGGTTTTATCTCACCTGATACTAGTTCCCAGTTCCTTGTGGTTTTGCTCTGTAAAACCCCTAGAAAAGACAGGGTCGTTGGCAACCCATTGAGATCCCCTTCTGTCCCTCTCTCAGATAGAAGTTTTTCTTCCCTCAAAAAATATATTCTGCTCTTAAGCTTACAGTGGGATAAGTGTTCATTAATTCATAAAATGAAGAACAGCGTTTCTCTTCCAGAGCTTTTCTTCCCAGCATAGATTTATGTGTATGATGTGGATATATATGCATGCATTATCATTATGTACATAGCTTTATACATTATTCACCCATGTAAAATATCACAATGCTCATATCCATAGGAACAGAAATTAGATCAGCGGTTGTCAGGACTTGTGAGAGTGGGGATGAGGTATCACTTCTTATTGATAATGGTTACTTTGGAGGATGATGAAACTGTCCTGAAAGAAGATAGTTGTGCTGGTAACACAGATTTTTCAATATGCTAAAATCCACTAACATATATTATAAAGATGTGAATTTATACTGTGGAAGTTATATCTCAAAAGAAGAAATCAATGGAAGAAAAATGAAAAAAAAACCTAATCAGGTTAAAATGCAATCTGCTATAGTCCCACAGTAGGGCCTGGAGGAATAATTTCATTACTGTGAATCTATTTCTTACCTGAAAATAAAGAGTATGTCTAATGAGTTAGGTATTTGAGGTTGACAAATAAATGGACCAAAATAAATGGATTTTCAGCCACCTGAGTGATATTTCAATAGTAAAAACAGAAACCAAGCTCATCTGATTTTTAAGAAGATGCACTGGAGGACAGCTGAAGGTCCAGTCAGGAGTGTGCACATGGACCCTCACTCGGCATGTTTACTGACCCTACCCTGGTATGAACCTTGGAGATCAGGGATGTTAGTGCAGGGCTGCACAACCTATGTCCCCCAGAAGTTGGAATAGCAGGTGTGGGCTCAGCAGGCAGCTGCCTCCATGAAAGCAGAGGAACTACAGATTTGCCCTCGGGTTCTTCCTCTGGAAAGTTCTTCAAGTTCCAGCAGGTGGATGAAAGCACAGGGCTGGTATGATTCAAGTTCAGAAAGTACAAAAGAACCATTTCGTAAAAGGTGATGAATTAAGTGAGGGCAGTAGAGAAGTAGAGAATTTTATTTCAGAGCCTCTTGTATCACCAGAATTTAGAAGCAATTTTAATTGAGAATTACCCTCCGTAATTCACAGTCTAGAAGAGTGCAGAAGTATGGAAGGTGATAAAAGTATGGTAAATGTTTAAGATTGTAAAAGATGCACTACCATAGAAGACCTGTTGCCATGATTTACCCTTAAAATATTTCCCTTTGATCTATTTATTTATTTATTTTGATGGTATCAGGGATCAAACTGAGGATCGTGCCCCTGCTGGGCAAGCACTTATTCCACTGAGCTGTCTCCCTGGTCCCTTGCTTTCTTTCTTAATTTTTAATTTTTAAATTTTATGTGTTTGGTACAGGGTCTCACTACACAGCTCAGACTCACAGTGATCCTCTTGTTCTGAACCTCCCCAGCACTGGGATTACAGGCATGCACCACCATGCCCAGTCTTGGTGGCTGGCTCAGTGTGTCCCCTGGGGGTGGACCAGTGTGATATGTGGTGCCATGAATCAAACCCTGGTCCCTGCGCTTGCCTAAGCAGGTGTTTAGTCCACTGAGCTATCTCCCTGGCCCTCCCCTTTCTTTAAACACATTCATCCTGGCATTCATGACACTTTCCAAAGCAATTCTGGAAATCTTATTCATGAGCACCTGTAGTTGCACTGTTGTGGCTACTCAATGTCTTGAACTCATTCAAAATATCCATCTTTCACGGTGAATTTGGCTGTGGGAAGAAACTGAAGCCTTTCGGTGCCTGATCTTCTGAGTGAGGTCAAGGAGAACACATCCTAGTATTTTTATTTGACAGAAGTTGCCATAAAGATTTTGTCTTAAAAAAAAGAAAATATTTTTGTCTTAGAATTAAAGTTAAAGATAAAATCAATGAACCTTTTTTCTTGTCTTTTTTACTTTTAAAAATTATTTTAAAGAGTATAGTAACAATTGATGAGACAATTGTACACATTTAGAAGACCAAGCTACGAGCAACCAATCTGATGATAAAAATATGTAAAACAACAGTCATTGTTAATTTGCTATTCTTGTTTTGAAAATCTATAGCATGTGTATTGCTGTATGCTACCCTGTTTCTGTCGTTGTATCTGATATTTGTTTTCACTTTTGTGTAACTCTTCAAAATAAAACAAAATAAATTTTAAAAAGATAAAATCAAGCTATTTTATGTTATTTTAAGTAAAAGTTAACTTTTGCAAAAAAATTTTTTACAAAGCTAAGCACATGCAAACATACATCCTCCCCTTCCCACACAAATGAACATGAGTGAGTTCAACTGGGGAAATGTGAGTCTAGTTTAGAGATTGAACCAGCTTCTGTCTCTCCATTCTGTTACTGTATTACAAATATGGTCACTACTGCTATTGGCTAGTGGACGTACAGTGCTTATCTGTACTACTTCTACAACTTTCCTGGTCTCTCTCTCTCTTTTTTTTCAAAATAAGCAATTTAAGTCTAAATTGAAATTGGAAAAAAATCAAAGCTATATAAACATGCACAGATTTGTTACAAAAATATGAAAGTTTGTAATGTAAAAGGAAAACATAAAGAAAATATATTATAATGTGCATAGAGGAAAGGTTCAATGCCATCATAAAGATGGAAATTCTCTCATAATTTCTCCATCGGTTTAGTATAATTTCTATTAGTTTACTAATAAAATTTTTGTAGAACTTAGTTTAATAGAAAAACAAAGTAGAACTACCAATAGTTACTAAAAAGCTGTAATAATTATAGTCATGGAATGGGAACAGGAAAAGTATTAAAATGACAAAAATAAAAGAAAAACTAGAAAGTGGCATTGAAAACTCAAGTATTATCATCAGGTCCTGGAGGAAGAAGGAATTATTAAATAAAGGGAGTGAGGTTAATTGATAACTCACACATAAAAATGTAAAATGAGATCCCTTCCTCATACTGTTTATTGAAATAATGTCAAGAAAGATTAAAGATGCAAAGAACCAAAGTATAAAAACAGCTACAAAAATGGTAAAGAAAGACTCTGGATGTTTCTTTATTCATTTATTTGATCACATTTGGAATTTTTGAAAGAAAACATGAATAGTACAAATTCTAAGATGAAAATTGATATTTTTATTACATTAGAATTTAAAATTTGCATTTGTGAAAAGGCATACAAGACAAAGGACACCTAGTACTACATACAATCATGCACATAAACAAATAGCAAGGTGTTGGCGCTCTGACATGATAAAGAAATTTTATCATTAAGAAGAAAGAAGACCTAAGGGAAAAATAGCAAATCATCATAACAGGACATCAAAAGTATCAAATAAGCATATGAAAAGAAGATCCACTTCATAAATGCCAACAAGCAAACATCAATAGAAATGAAATATTGTTAGCTGTAAATCATACTGCAAATGGTAACAAATTTGGCTATGAGAGCAAGAAAAAGATTGTTACAAAAGGGCTGCAGATCATATCACCTCCAGGCCAGACAACCTAAGAGGATCCAGAATGAACCCTAGTACAGCCACATGCTGCAGGGCCACCCCACCTCCCTGTTCTCTGAGTCGGATGGAACTAGTGAAAGCAACTTGACTGTATCAGAGGAGGTCAAAACACCCAAGCCAAGGTGCTCAGCCACCATGCGCCCAACTTTGCTTTATGGATGTCTAACATCTTCATACAGGGAGATCCATAAATATGCTTGTTGCACTGCTGTTTCTAATGGCAAAAAACCACAACAACATAGAGAAAGGAAGCGATTGAACTGGATCTCTAAGTATCATGTAAGCCTCAAATATGAAACTGAATGATGAAAGTGAACTGCAAGAGTATATATACATAGAATAAGATCTTAAATTTGTATTACATTAAACTGTCAGGCTCATAAGATAGCTAATGAATAGATATTTAGTGGACAGATGAACAAGCTGAAAGATAAATAATCTGTGCAGAAAGATAGACCGGAACAATAAACAGTACTGGCAAAGTAGTGGTTGGTCTAGAAAACAAAGCATGGCAAAAGGTCAAGGAGTAAGATTAGAGCTAACGCTGTAACGTTTTGTGAATCTCTTTTAAAAAGATGCAAAGCAAATAAGGTAAACTATGTTAACATCTGCTTCATCTCTGTGCCATTTTCATAGGTATCTGTTACTTTATTTTTATTTTTTATTTATTTATTTATTTATTTTTGTAGTTCACAGGTATCAGTATATTTTAAAAGTAGGATAAAGAATTATATACTTCTCCTGTTTGC
>NDGM011010367.1:0-10824 GCA_002564305.1 Octomys mimax | reverse complement strand
TTTTTTCTTTAAAATAACTGATGTCAAAATAAATAAATAAATATATAAATAAAAAAAAAAAAAGATATGCTCACTGCTGGTGGGGAGGGATAGCACTCCTTCTAGACCTTATCTGGTATCAGACAAAGGAGAATATCTATGTGTGGTATGTATACACACATACATGTATGTCCTTTTATAATCATCTGTAATATCTACACTAGGTAAAACATGAGTTCATACTGATGTTGGACACATTTTTCATAGCTAGGACTAGAGGACACCTATTGACTATAGCCAGGGATGCTGCCAAACATCTTGTAGTACACAGACTAATCTCCCACAATGGATAATTATGTGGTGCAAAATGTCAATTGTATCTAGGATGAAAATTCCTTTCTGATATTATGTTTTGGTTTTTGAGTGGTGGTCTTGCTGCAATTGCCCATGGTAGCCTTGCCATATTGACCAGCTCAGGCTGGTCTCAAACTTCTGGGCTTAAGGATTCTTCTTCTTTAGCTTCTCAAGTGGCAGGGGTGAAATGGGTGCCTTACTGCATCTGGCTAAAAGTTCCTAATCCATAACAGTACTACTCAATAACATGCCCACCTCTGAGGACTGAGTTAAATAAAGAGCCCTTAAGAGCACAATGATGGGTTATTACATAGTTATTACATATACTGCCTTGTTAACTAACAAGTAGTTGTAACTTAAACCTTAAATAATTTTCTCACTCAAGAATCAAGTTTGTTTTTGTGACAGTGGCTTGGAGGATAGGCTTTAGAATCAGGCAAAGCCTTATCCTCAGCTGGGGATACAGCTCAGCAGCATAAGTGCCTGCCTAGCAAGTGCGAGGTCCCAAGTTTGATCCCTGGCACTGCAAAAAACAAAACAAACAAACAAACAAAACAGATGTACCCTCAATCCTACCTCTGTCATTTATTCATTTGCTATGTGGTTTTGAGCAAGTTATCTCGCTGTGGCTTTCCTCACCTATAGATAAAAACGATCTATTTTATGGGATTTTTTTTTAAAGGATTAGATGAGATAATCACATAAAATTGTGGCACACTCATTGGCTGAGTGTATTTTTTAAAAGGGTCAATTTTGGAAATCATATAAAGAAAACTAGTTAAATTAAGTTGTGAAATTTAACTGACTGATTGACTGATTGATTTACTGACTGGATATAGTCTTCTGTGTGGACCAGGCCATTCTTTAACTTCTAGGCTCAAATGATCGATCCTCCAGGCTCAGCCTCCTGAGCAGCTGTGACTTTAGGCATGTGCAACTCTGCACTTGGTTTAATTTAATCAATTTTTATTTTTATTTATTTTTTGTTTTGTATAGGGACACAGTACACAGCTTGGACTTGCAGTGATCCTCTTGTTTTCAGCCTCACTAGCAATGGGATTACAGGTGTACACCATCACACCTGGACTCGGTCACCGGCTCCGCATGCCAGTAAATTGAACCCTAGTCTCTGTGCTTACCTAAGCAGGCGCTTAGTCCACTGAGCTATCTTGTCAGCCCTTAACCGATTTTTTTTAATGTAATGAAGTTCTTCTCTAATTTTAAAGAAACAATTGAGGAGAGGTAAATAAAAATATATTTTCTAATCTTCATTCTCTGATTCTCTTTAACCAATCAATCAGGAACCAAAATCAACAACTACTTGAAAATTCACATTGAATCCACATCAGATTTATTTACAAAGCTGCACAACATTTGCTTAAAAATATCAGGTAAAGGTTGACAAAGCACTGAATGAAAACTCACTTGTTCTTTGAGTTTTATATTTAGTGTTACTCTTCATATCTGTCTTACCCTCCAACTAGGTTCTGTTTGGGATCTGGATTTGTCATTTAAGAAAGCACCAAGAAGATAAACGCTTGGCGTTATCATTATGTAGACCACTCAGAGAGGCCAGATCAAGAAAAGCAGCCTTAAAAGAAGTGTTTAAGGATGTCACAAAAGGATATTTTTATTTTCTTTTCTTACTAATACAACAGACTATTTTCTTAGTAGAAAGAATGAAAAGGACACAAAGGAACTGTGGATGGCGTAGAGTACAGTGCTCCCCCTAATTTTCAAATAAAATGCTCTAAAATATTTAGATTTTTGTTTACTACACAGTAAAGTCAATCATGACTTTTCCAAGGCCTGAAATTTATAATTAAAGCCAAAGAAAGAGAGACCTTAATGGTTTGTTTTGGAGTTGTTTGGTTAGCTTTTGGAATATATGATCAATATGTCTCAAAACTGTAGGTAAAGTATGCCTTTTTTGTTATTTGCCAAAACCTAACACTGGATAAGTAGGAAAACATTTTTCTTTATGATAATTCATTTACTCTCACAGACATATATAAATCATGCTCAACCACTCTGTCTTTTCCTAAGGATTATTTTATTTCATTTATTATGTTTTGTAGTGCTAGGGATTAAACCCCGGGACTTGCACATGCTAAGCAAGTGTTCTATCCTGAGTTCCTTTTTATTTGTGAATTCTGAGACAAGTTGCTGTAGGCAAACCTACTACATTAGCCTCCCAAGCACCTGGGATTATAGGCGTGCACCACTGTACCTGACCTTGCCTGGTTATCTTAAATGTGGGATCTGAAGGGAAGGAAGCATCTACATGTGTTTAAGTTAAACCTGCTAATTCCTCACACACACACACCCCAAGAATTAGATGACTTCCAAATTTTTAATAAATAAATAAATAGTAAAGGGTAAACTTTTAAAAACTATCAAATATATAAAACAAGGTCAGAAAACTTAAGCTAGAAAGTTCAGCCTCTCTCATGCTTATGAGAAGCATTTGGGGGAAAGGTATAAAGATAATAATCCCACTTTAAAAGGTTAAAGCAAGAGAAACTCAAGTTTGAGCCCAGCCTGGGCAATTTAGTGACTTAGTGAGATCCTGTCTCAAAAATGGTCCAGGGATGTAGCTCAGTGTGAAAGTCCTGAGTCAATACCTAGTACAAAGAAAAAGAGTCATACTTTCTCCACTCAACACAATGCCTCCAGGAAATCTATAACTGATTAACTTACATCTAAGAAAGTAGTATATATTTCACTATAATTATGCTGCTCATACAGTTCCACTTTGCTGCCCCCTTAAGAGCAACAGTCCTTAATTCAACTTCCATTTAAATTACAGCCCAATAGTGGCTTCATTAAATTATGCATCTTTTCTTAGAAATTAAATTTTATAACACTACTACCTAGTCAGTTATAACTACCCAACAAGAAATCTTTCTTTGGGGTGTGGTAGTTTATGACTATAATTCCAACATTCAGGAGGCGAAAACAGGAGAATGGACAGTTTGAGGCAAACTGAACTATACAGAAAGAACTTGCTTAACTTAGACTGACAGACACAGACACACATACACACACACGCGCGCGTGTGTGCACACAGACTGAGACCGAGACTAAGACCGAGAGGATGGACAAGAGAGAAAAAAAGAATCTTTCAGATTAACTGATCTAACCTTTAATTATATGACAACCTAAGGGCCTATCCAAATTGCCTCGCAAGTTAGGTCATAGCTTTTTTCTTTTGCCTCTAGGGATTGAACCCAGGGCTGGGCAGACGCTAAGCCAAGTGCTGCACACTTCAGCCTACGTGACTTTCTCACACATTTATTTTCACTTCATTTCCTAGAATACCTAATATAATTAAAAATGCTAATTCTGGGTTTCAAAGGCCTAAAACTGAAATATGTGGAACAAAGTAAAACTACTATAACTTCAATTCAGACAGCAAACATCTCTATTATTTAGCAAAAACTAGGCTGGTGGTTAGTGGACAGACAGAACTACTACTGTTGCTATCAACATAATCTAAACTCTTAGCTACCTGTTCATTGAAACACATACTGAGTGTGAAGCCCACGCCAGGTCCAGAGATAAGTAAGTGCTGGAGATGACCAGTCTGCAAGCCTGCAGAAAAGGATAAACTACCCCTCGGAACTCTTCAACACAGAGCCTTCTGCCGGCTGCATATGTAGGGTGGCTTCTTTTTTCCTTCAATACTATTTGTGATATTCACTTTACCTGAATATAGCTAATAAAGAGGTTTTACATGGGGGAGGTAAGAGGTTTCATTATTCAATGCAGTAAGTAATATGCCCAATGTTCAGAGTGATAAGCAAATTTTTATGCAGAAAAAACAGAAGAATGTAATCAACCTGAAATTTTATCTTGTGAAGGCAGAGAAGACACCAGCCATTTTATGAACCAAAATCTTCTAACACCAGGAGACATAAAAATGAAAAAGTATGTGCCTATAGTATTTGCACAGCAAATACTGGAATTCAATCATGCTCACATTTAAATTTAAAACTGATATGTATATTTTATTAGTGACTGAAAAAAGGAAACAACAAACCAGATGATATAAGGCAAAAATATGTATCCTTTATTCACTGGACACACTCAACCCAACTGCTTCCAACGACAAGTTTCCAAGAAACCAACAGTGAGCACTCTGAAATGGTGGCTATTTTCTATTGAGCCAAAGCAAACACACCAATAACCCAAACAAATACAAATTCATATATAATGACTCTCCATTCTTTCCCAGCTAGTATTACTATATGATCATTCTCTTGGAGTATTTAGCTTAGTTTTAAACACTTACTGACAAATAAATTATATAAAGGTTCTTTAATAGGTCATAATCCTGTCCCCTTACTAAATTACAGAATATCCTGAATAAATTCCAGAATATCCTGAACATACCTTGCTTTGGAACAAATGACAGAAGAAAGAGGGTACTATATCACTTATACACTTTTAGAGTGCAAATTCCTTTAAGGGGAAAAACGTTTTTATTCTGCATCTGTACCTAATGCAATATTTGAAGGCATATCAAACACCTATCACAAAAAAGTCACCACAGTGAGCACAGGAGGTAGTATTTACAAACATAATGACCAGTCCACAGATTTACAGAGTTCCTAGTCTAATGAAAATGAAATAAACAATAATAATGTAAATTATTGATACTGCAACCTCAATTCGGACACATTATTATGAAGATACACAGCCCTTAGAGACATCAAAGGGTATGTGAGCAGGAAAAAAATGGAGAATACTTAAGAAGCATACATGAAGACGGGATCATAAATGCAAGTGAGGAAGCAGCGAGCAGTTCAAGAAGGCTTAATATATGGTGGCTGAGGGAGGATCAGAGGGTAGACTATAAAGACAGAAAACTAGGTGGGGCCAGGCTGTTGACAGCCTCTAAGCTCAGGCTACAGTTTAAGATGTTTCAGCTATACAATGAAGATGTTGGCTATGCTTAAGCAGAAATATGGTATGATCAAGATTCTGTGTTCAGAAAGATAATCTATGATAGTACAAAAATGAGAGTTTAAGTATGTAAATATTTTAGAAAAGCATCTCAATGAGAAATTCATTTTGAATAATGGTGAAATCAGAAATTATTAGCAGAATACTGAAAAAACCAAACAGGTATTTGGTGATTTGAATTATGCATAGCACAGTTACATACGTAAATCCATTTGAAATATCATGGGGGTTGATAATATTATCTGAAATGTAAAAGAAAACAAGTTTGAATTTACTTTCTATACATCTGCTTGTGTTAGGTCACTGTTCTTAGGCATAATAGAAGCATCTTACAAATACTTACAAAGATTCTAAGTAGACTTATAATACCAACAGTTTGTAGGAGATTACAGTTCACAGATGCTTGATTTTTTTAAAAAACTGAATTTTTTATATATTAAAAAAATGGACTATAACTTGTAAGCAGCAATAACAGAAATCACTAAGCATAGACAATGCTTGAAAATTAATACTGGGCTGGGGAAATAGCTCAGTGGTCTAACACCTGCCTGGCAAGAACAAGGACCCGAAATTACGACCCAGTACTGCATACTGTGCTAGCCTGAAACACCAGGCACGTTGTGCCAGCCACCCAAACCCGGCATGGCAGTGCACGCCTCTAATCCCAGTGCTGGGAGGCTGAGACAGGAGGATCACTACAAGTCTGAGCTGCAGAGCCAGCCCCTATACCAGATAAATAAATAAATGAATTTTTAAAAATTTATTATTATTGAGGCATCTTATTTGCAAGCCACAGCAATAGCATTTGTACAACAATGATGTCAGTTATATGAAAAGACTGTTAATAGGAACCTAGAGGCTGAGCCAGCAGACATTCAGTGGGTAACTATTGAAAGCAGGGTAAAGGGTGGCATCTCTGCCTTCATTTTACATGCTTCCCTTATCACCTTAAAACTTCAGTACAGATCCCTGCTCAGCTCTGCATGTAGACATACTAATCATCTTAAAGAGTATGACAGGGGTTATTAGCCCTATATTTACTTAAGCTTCACAACCTCCTTTAACACTAAGGCCACCACGATAAGAGTAACGAAAGCAATTTGAAGATTTGCAGAGACATCTACATGCCAGCTTTTACAACACCCACTTCCAGATCCCACCTCCTACTCCATGCTACTCCCCACCCACCCACTCAAGTAATGCCTAGAAGTCTTGAATCATTGTCTTACACCTGTAACTGCCTTTGAATCCAGGAAAAGTAGAGCCTCACAGAACACCTGTTAATGAGGTCATCGCCAAGTGGGAACAATACCCCAAGACAGGAACTGAGGCAGCTCCCCAAAGCAGGAGCTGTTATCTCATGGTGGGGACCAAATACCCCCTTAAGTGATGGTGGCTCTACCAGGACTAGGTCTGAGATACTAATGAGCCACACAGCATTCTCAGGATTACCTATACTGTCAGCTATGCAAATCCCCAACCCTTGCCTTTGTTCACATTCTTTATAACCCCAAAGTTTCTATTGGTCCCTCAAACATACATTGAACCTTTCTGTCCTTCCCAATATAGTCATGATTAAACCTCCTTTTCCTGCCTGTCATGGTTTGGGTTTTTCGAAAGGGGAATGATACAATACAGGACACATATTTTATAAGATTTTTGTAACAGTCACCAAAAAAATCATATATAAAAAGACAGTGTAGGAAATCTATTCACACACCAAAGACACTAGCTTAGGACCTGGATCCCACAATAATATTCTGCATGAGCCCAGCTGAAGACCTAGAGCTCATGACAGTGCCTCCACAAGTCCAACTGGAGGCCGAGAGCCCATGACCATGTCTCATGCAGGCCTGTTTCATGGATCTATGCTGGGAAGGCCCAAAGGTCAGTGGTGGAAGGTAGAAAGTGTGTGCCAGCAGGAAAAAGGATCTATGCCAGCAGGCTGAGGGCTCTGAACTGGAGCCAGGAAGCAATGCTCAAGTTGAGGACCAGAGCTCCTCCAAAGTGAACTGTAGCCACTTTCAGAGACAAGGTCCTGAGCTCCTCCTCCCAGGAAAACAACAAAGTCTCCCAGCAGAATAGCCCAAGAGAACCAGCAGCTTCCAGCCGCTTCCAACAGCTTCCCTCACAGTCTCTCAACAGTTTCCCTAGTTCTGCCTCTTATGCCACTGGAAACAATCTTCATGTTGTCTCTCACACCCAGCACTATGCTAGTTTAGTTCAGCTGGATGTAATAAGTTGACCACCTGCCCTTCTGATCTGATCAACATTATGGGACAAGTAGCTAAGCCTGGTCTGTTGAGACCCCAGAGAGAGAGCTTTTGCGCTAAAACTCCAGTAATAAGATCAGTGAAAAATATTTCTAAGTAATGACAAATTGAAACTTTATTCTAATTTCAGCCAACAGAGTTTATAGTAAGTAAAAGATAACTATCCATTCACTCATTTTATTTGAAGATATATCAAACACCTATCATGACAAAGTCACCACAGTGAATTGTGTGTGTGTGTGTGTGTGTGTGTGTGTGTGTATTTTTATTATTTTGGGGTGGGAAAAGTGTCTAGACTTCAAAATGGTAATCTGAGGACAAAAAACCCTTACATGAAGCACTCTGAGTAAGTAAGCATACAATATAACTGCAAATTCCTCACAGAAACTCTCTTGCTTAATGTTAGGATTGCCTAAGTGAAAATAGAATCATTTCTAAATAATACCATCATTTTTTTTCACTTTGTATAATGTCTTCCCACTCAGTTTTAGAAGGAAAAGAAACAAGAAAAATACTGTCTCCACCTAATTTATGCATAATTGTTTTCCTATTTTAAAACAACAATGACAATATCAAACAAAGGATCCTAAGGGTAAACATCAATCATTTTCTCAGCTGGAAGAAATAATGTAGCAATCCTTCCTTTTGCTTTGGCTCTATTCTTCCACTAGAGAATACTTTCAGCATACAGCAAAGTACAATATAGGAACGTTTACAGGAACAAGGAAAAACATTAGTTTATCGGCGATGAAGGGAGGGGAAAGCATACCGCTCCCATTTCCCACACAATCCTCAAGCCAATTTCTCTTCCTCACACATCCCATGGTTATCAGAAACAAGCTTGGCTGAGTAGGAAACTGTGACAACTGCCCCTAAGCAAGTGCAGTTAAACAAGGAGAGTTGCAATAGGTTCCAAATGTATTTATTTATCACTTCAATGGACTCTGGGGCCCATGAGGAAAAGTTCAGTGAGTGAACAAGGCCTTCAAAACAACCTGGATTGCAGAGGGATTAAGACCCAGATGTAGGTGCTTGAAAAGAAAGATACTCTTAAGATTTCTATTTTTCAGTCCACAGCTTATCTTTGCTTCTCTTTCACTTTGACCAAAATAATAAATGTGCATGGCCTATGTCTATGTACCAAGTCTTTCTTTTTAACTTTTACTTTTCATAACTTAGTGGTAGTATTATAAGAGAACTGAAAATTTAAATTCTAATTAATTTTGGGCAATTATAGCTGACAATTTGGTTTGTTCAATTTTTCATAAAGTGATGAAATTTGCCTAACTGGCCATTAAAAGGAAAACTCGATGCAACACTGGCCAGTCACAGTATCTTATTTTGGGTGGTAATGATCAGTCCAAAGAGTAAACACTAATCCTTAAGAACCCAAGATGTTCAATGACCCCAACATGAGAGTACTAGGAATTAGAGTCTCTTTTGTTCCCTTGAGTTAGCTAAATGCAGAAAGCTAGTAGTCACAATGTCCTTAGAGGAAATCTGTCTTTCTTCATTAAATAAAAATGAGAACACATTGCAAAGAGAAACCTATCTCTCCATTCAAACACTGAGTAAACATTCACTAATCTTCTGCGGTGTATTGAGTGTTCTGCTTGGCACCAGGGACACAAAGATAAAACAGTATGGTAACCACTTTCTGTGAATCAAAAATCAGGAGATTGATCGGTTCAAAGATTCTTCAGTTACTTCTAGATGTGAAATATCATCTGAGAGATAGTGTTTAAAGGGTAATAATTTTCAAGTCATTTAGGTCGTTTGAGGAAAAATGCTGGGATGTTCAAAATTGGAAATAAAACCAAAAAGTCAAAGAACAACTGGGATAGGGGAAAGGGGAAGAGAAGGAATATATAAGCAGTACAATAGCTAAGATAATTGTATTACTTATATATACTATATATGTAGCATACATATAAAATATGAGATAACTGTACTAATTTCTATTACTTGACTGAAAGGAACAGTGTTTATATTGTTTGATTAATCTTACATGTCTGTGTCTGATAATTTCAGCAACTACTTTGAAGATAACAAAACGAAATATAATAATCATTGTTAATTTCCTATGATCTTATTTTGAAATTCTGTATCATTTTTATTGTTTTTTATTTTCTTTAAAATAAAAACAGAAAAATAGAAAAAGTCCAGATTTACAGTTGTCAAAATTATAAGGCATTGGGGCTGGGGAGATGGCTCAGTAGAATAAGCGCTCCCCTGGCAAGTGCAAGGGCCTGAGTTCAATTCCCGGTTCCGCAAAAAAAAAAAAATTATAAGGCATCATCCATAAACCCTCTACTACAGTTTTTCAACCTCATGTAAAAATAGAAGAAAAAAGATTAGTGAAATAAAACAAATCCTATCCCCTCCGAAGCAGGAATGGTTATACCATAAAGTATAGTATGCCTGCTGAGAAGACTTGAGTACTGATTTACTTGACATCACTGAAGTCCTATGTGCTACCAATTTCTTAAATCAAGAGTAGTAACAGCATCCGCCTCACAGCATTATCTGAATATGAAAGGATTTAATACATTAAAATCACTTCAAGTAATACTTGCTACATGGTAAACAAGACATGGTTTGGTTACTCTCTTACTATCACTGAACACTACTGAGCAAGTGCTAACAGACTACGAAAGGCACTTGCATAGTCAATAAATCTCAGAAAAAAAAAAATCCATAAAGTCTGAAGGGGTCTTGGGATTGCACTGAGAGTTACAGAAAGGGAAAGTGACTCTTTTAATTTATCTACTTTATTTTTTTAATACCCCAAACTAAATGTTTTTAGAATGAATGCTGAAGGTACTACTGTAAAGTACATCTAGCTTTTAAAAAATTTGTATGAGGGCTGGCCAAATAGCTCAGTGGATTAAAGCGCTTGCAAGCAGGCACAGAGGCCGGGAGTTCAATCCCGGGCCTGCCATGTCGCCCCCACCCTCACTCCCGGGAGGAGGGCACGCTGAGACAGCAGTTGAGACTGGGCGTGGTGGTGTGTGCCTGTAATCCTAGCTCCTGGGAGGTTGTAAACAGGCAGATCAATACAAATCCAACCTAGTTGTGAGACCCTGAACACCCCGTATAACCTGCCCTAAACTACCAAGAAAAAAATTTTGTGTAATTCCTAAAAGGAGCTAATCAAGATAGATTAGTCCTTCTCTCATGATCTTTTAGGGCCAGGGAGATAGCTCAGTAGAATAAGTGCTTGCCTGGCAAGCACAGGGTCCCAAGTTCA
>NDGM011010362.1:0-13684 GCA_002564305.1 Octomys mimax | reverse complement strand
TAAACTGCTGAGCTATCTCCCTGCCTCATTGCATGTTTATTCTTAGTTTGTCACTAGGTCTGACAATTGTGACTCACTCCAACTCGCAGCTGCAATGTGAAATTAGCCTTCTGTTAGCCTCACCTTGGGATTTGTCCGATGCAGCTGACAGGTAAGTTTAATTTGAAGGAGATGGGTGGGGAACAGGAATTTAGGGGCCCGGACCCAGGCCTTGAGGCCTAAAGCGGGGACTTACCTGTACCACTGTGGCCAGCACTCTAGGCACGCAGCCTCCAGCTAGAAATGAAGGGAGCAGGAACTTCGGAAGGGGATATTGAGGCGCGACTGGAGCGAGTGTGCAAGGGAGGACACTTTTACCTGAACACGCACCGATGGCAGGACGCCGTGGCATCACCCACAGAGTTGCGTCCAGGGCCTGGGTACTTCACATCTACAGACAGCCCAAAGCTGAACCAGGAAGCTCTCCAAAGTCCAGAGGCCCAGACTCGATTGCTGCCAAAGTTGGCTCTGACCAGACAGACACAGTGGGGAAGGCGCGCGCCTCTGCGCTTCTGAGCGCCACTGCAAAGCTCGCCACTGTGCAGCTCCGGGAGTGGACGGCCGGGTTCGCGACCTGGCCCAGCTGTTCCTGAGAGCCCGCCAGGGGGCGCAGGAGCAGCGGTCGGAGGCTGCGGCGCGGTGAGGGCTGCAGGGGGCGCCCTCCAGGCTCGGTTCGAAGTTTGTTTCGTTCGGGAGCCCGCCCGGCCCAGCCCGGTCCGGCCCGCTTGGGCAAGGCTCCCAGGGCCGGGGGACAGCGAGAAAGCAGTGCGGGCCTGGACGCCTCCTTCACATCACTGCTGGAACGCCGTTCCCCGACCCCCAAATCTCAATCAACAACCCATTAGAGCTCAACAGGAGTGAGACTAAACCCTCGTTGGAGCGCGTTTACCCGACCTCTCTCTTTCAGATGCTAAGCGCATCTCGGCACAGGCGGCTCGGACTCTCGCTGGCGGCCTGGCGCCCGCGCCGCGGCGGGGAGGACGCACTAATCGCGACGCAGCACGAATAAAGCCTTCAGATTGGGGATCACTGCCTCCGCACAACAGCTTCATCAGCCGGAAAGTCGGTTTCTTTCTCCTCTCCTTCAACGCTCAATCCCTCCTTTGTCTCGAGGCGAATGCAGCCGACTCGAGCCACCGAGGCCATATGGTTCACTCTGTATTTTCTTAGTTGAATTCGGAATTGTTTCTGTGACTTGCTCGGGTTTGGAAGCGCGGATAAAGACGTAGCTGGTGCAGTGTGCGGGCCGGCGCACCGCCCGCCACGGCCACCCCTCCCGGCCCAGACCCACGGCCCGCCAGCGAGCTACCCGAGTCGCTGTATTGCCCCCCACCCCGCCCCCGGGCCTATGGCCGCGGTCCGGTTCCCTGGAGCTGTCGCCTGTGCGCCTTGCCGGCGCTCCAGGAGGCCTGGAGGCCGGGTGAAAAAATGAATGGATGCATCATCTAGAAGGGGCGACTTTGAATATTGGGGTTCTAGACGCGCGTGGTGGCGCAGGCCCAGAGTTCCACCAAATCGGCAGGTTGCGGGGCGGGGGGGTGGTGGTGCCCGCGTCGAGTTTGAGGCCAGCCTCGTTTATATAGCGAGGCCCTGTCTAATAAAAAGTATAACTTTGATTTCCTGAAAATAAACTGTATCCTCGCCCTCAGTCCCTTGTAACACATTATTCTATTGCCTGTACAACGCTTAATTGCCATATATGGGTTTGTTGTTGTTATTGTCCTCGTTTGAGACAGGGTCCCCTTAGTTAGCCTAGGTTGGCCTTGAACTCACTTTGTAGCCCAGATGGCCTTACACTCACAGAGATCCTCCTGCTTCAGCCTCCTGAGTGTTGGAATTCCAGGCCATCTCCGTTCAAATCTTTTGTCTTTGTGTTTTCAAGCACGCCGCTTGGAAAACTGCGCAGGAGGAAACCTGTTGTGCATCGCAGTGTTTACTGGGGCTGGTCAAGCGCTTGGCTCCTTACATACATTTTGGAGGTAGGAAGGAGGGAAGATCTAGTGAATACATTCAAGGCGTAAACCGATATCTAAGCCCCAGAGGTATGAATTAAGAAAGCTCTGCTCAAGATCCTAACTTCGCTCCCCACCCTCTTTTTGAATGCACCTCAGCAACAAACCACAAGGTGCTTATCTGCAGAAGAGGATGAAGTGGATTTTTCAGTTTGTTTGTGTTTCTTCTTGCAGAGAGAGGAGAGGGGAATCTGCTTTGAAGGTCTTTATCCATTTCTCTGTACAAGTGTGTGTCCCCTGCTTGGGGACAGAGCTGCGAGTGAGCGAGCAGGCTGCCAAGTTTCTTTTTTGTCTGTCTCACTCCTTACTTACACAAACCCCAAAGGGCCTTTCACCAAATCATTAAATTCTACAGAGGTGGTCAAGCTCTCACTGCTTTTCAAGAAATGCGGGAAGAAAGGGGTCCTTGAAGTTTAGAAGATGCCCAAGGAAAACTCGTTGAATGACATCAAAAGGACGCGCTCCACCGCTGTGGGCGCACGAGGGCAGCGCGTCCCGCGCGGGGCCCAGGGCGCGCGGCGGCCGCTCTGTCCCCGGACAATTGGGTCACAGAAATAGGGAATTAATTACCATAGGAGAGGGGGGCAGCCTTTCAGCCCGGGCTGAGTTTTATTAAACGCCAATATAAATAACAAAACAACTCTTGTGGCCGCGCTATTCCTACACGCCAAAGGAAGGATTATGCCGCGGATTAACATCTTAAAGTCTATGGGACTTTCTGACTCAGGGCTCCGAGCTGGTAATCGTGTTTGTCTCCTGGTTCAGCGATTAGTGCTCTCTTCCCCGGGATGGCCAGTGTCCCTTTTGCAGGCGCACGGGTTTAGGGAGGGTGTGCTCTCCCTAGTGGGGCGCCAACTCCCCAACCTTTTCCCATCACCGGAGCGAAAACAGTCAGCAGGCGCCCCAGCAATGGCAAGAATCCTACAGTGATTTCCCTTCTCGGGGAAAAGAAGCGGCGAGGGAGAAGCGGGTGGCCTCATGGGCGGGGAGACCCGGCCGGGACTCAACGTCCCCAGGTGTCACGCGGGGGTAAGAGAGGCGACCCTGAAGGCGAAGGGGGAGCCCGCCGTGCGAATCCCCGGTCCCTGGTGCTGGGCTCGATCCGGAGCACTCGGTGTGACTTGAGAGGGAAGGGGGCTTAGAGACCCCTCCTCCCCAGACCGCGCGGAGGAGTCCACGGTCACCACGAAGAGTGGCATTGGCGCAGTCTCCGCGGAGGCTGTGGATCAGGACGAAGGCAGAGAGTGAGACTCCATGATTTCCTTTGGTTCCTTGATTCCCGAGACCAGGACCTCCCCTCAACCCGAACTCACGCTCCCTTTCCGTGCTTACCACCCCTTCTTCCCCCGTACCAAACCCTGGGATCGCAAGGAGACCTTTCCAGCGGAGAAAGAGAATTGTCTCCAGCCCTTCTCTGCAAATTGCTAGGGAAGCGTGCAGAGGAAAGATATTTGCAAACTTTCTCGCCATGTCTGCGTTCTTCTAGGAGCTTGCAACCCGAGTAGGATTTGGACTCCAAAAGACAGCACAGTGGGTACAGGCTGGGACGCCCCGACCTCGTGTCACCGGTCGCCCCTCCCAGCTCCCTGGGACTCATCCACCGCAGCCAGAGTTGGCCCCGGGACCGTTTGTCCTCCTTCGCCACTTGTGAGGTCGAAGTGTGGACGGGATGTGGCCGATGGCCCCACAGCAGCACCTACCCTAAACTTTAGGGCTTTGGGTCGTCTCAAAGTTCAAGCTTCTTAGAAGCAACAAAGACTTTCTAAAGCTCTCCACCCCGCCCCCTCCGACTTCGCGGACCCCTCGCTACACGAACCCGGGCCCCTTTCTTTCTAAGGCTTGGGGATGAGTTTAAATCATTGTGTTCCCATTTCTTGATAACCGCCCGCTTTGAGCTTTTGTTCTTGTAAAGTAGGATTGCACACTGAAAGAGGGGCTGGAGATGAGCAGTTTGACCCCTTAGGACAGTTCACGCCTGGGACTCGGCCGCGGTCGCCGTCCTTGCCGTCTATTCAGGCGGGCCCCTCCCCCTCCCCATAACATTTCAGCCTCGTTTCATCTGGACAATCTTTGAGACCACACAAGTGCCTCTTGAATTTATTTAAAAGAGTGCTAGAAGCGTCCAGCTAAGGGTATTTGGTGTTGGTCACGTCTTGGTAAATCGAAATTCCTTTTTTTGTCTCCTTAGCAAAACTGTGCAAAATGCTGAACAAATAGAAT
Source organism: Octomys mimax (assembly GCA_002564305.1). Classification (NCBI taxonomy): domain Eukaryota; kingdom Metazoa; phylum Chordata; class Mammalia; order Rodentia; family Octodontidae; genus Octomys; species Octomys mimax. Next base: position 9,413 of record NDGM011010362.1, on the reverse strand, counting down.
TTTGCTGTCCAGGCAGCTGAGCACTAACGGTGGGCTTCTGGGTGGCAAGAGCGTTTGTTAGCTTATCTTCGGCCCTTTTTTTTTTTTTTTTCTTTAAATGATATTTTTCATGGACATTTCCAGAAGTGTTAAAGCAACAACACAAACACTGGAAACTCTGAGTTCCAAGATGACACAGAAAAAATATCAACAGTACTCTGCATAATAGTCTATCACAGACTACCTACCACAGTATGTACCCTCAAAAATACTTATCTTCAAAATAAAATTCTATGAACTACAGGCATCTAATTTCAGCGAATTAGAGACTGTTTATAGCAAATGTATAGAACCCTGAGTTTTACAACAGTGTGAATATTTTCTGTTTTTGAAGGAAACTTTGAGAATAGGGAATGTGCAGTTTATCGTAATACTATTACCATTTCCTAACATCTGCACGTTTCTATGTGCATTATTAACTTCTCATGGGATATGGAGAAAGTAGTGCTTCTGTCAGGTGAGCTTTCCATGAGTCATAAAATCCTGGAAGAATGTAAAAAGCAAGGAGTCAGTCACCCCCAAACTGTTACAATCACTTAAAGCAATCCACTGTGCATTTCAGTAGCACTATGCATTGAACCAGTTTGATCTCATTGTCTTTGGAGTAACACAAGACTGGACAGGCTTCCCTCAACCCGCTGTTCGCTGCTCGGCTGGGATTCCAACTGTGCTCTTCTCCCAAATGTATCCATCACAAAATCCACCCAGCACTTCCTAGCCAAGTCCAGCAGCCTGTCTAAAGATTCGTTGCAATTGGCAGTAAAATAACCCTTCCTTTCTTTTCTATTACATCAAGCTGTTGACCTGTCCGTGGAGAGACACTGAGGTCCCCAGATGGACCCACCATGATTCCTCCCGTCATTCCATTATTTCTTTTCAGCAGGCTTTAAACTTTTTCTCAGAATCTAGCTTTCTCAGCCTTTACTCATTCTAATTTACAAAAACCCCTAGAGCCACTCCCTTCCATCCCTTCCAGTTAGTACCCTTGGCGGATTTCTGTTTAGAGAGACTTTGAGAAGAATATTTGCTTGTTTGACTGGAGTGCTCACTGGCTATAAAACAATGCTAGCTATATCACAAATAGGCATAAGTAAAATGATCTCAATTGTAGAATTAATATGCTTGTGTGTGCACATAGCTGAGTTCAGGGAATCTCAAGTTACTGGCCTATCTTGTGCTTGACTAAACTCCTTCATGAAGTTTTGGTCCTACACAGAGGCCCAAAGGAGAAAGAAAGCAGGATACAGGCTGTGTGCTGAGGAGCCTGAATGTGGTTTTTGTTGTTGTTTTTTTCTTTTTAATTTTAGCTCCTGTAGCAAATGAAATCAAGTTGTTCGGAAAGCCTGAGAGGTGGCTAGGGAAATAATGCTTTTAAATATAGGGAATTAGTTTTACAAAGAGAAAAGATGGACACAAATCAAAGTCAAATGGAAAAAGATGATAGTTTTCAAATAATTTCAAAATAGAAGGAAGTCTGGAGGATGGAGAGCTGATTTTCATTTTCTTCACTTGATGTCGTCCAGTTCTACTCCAGGCCTCCCTGCAGAAAGCAGTGAGGAAATTAAACGCGAACACCAGCCACCTACTTTCAGCAGTTGCTTCTCTGAAATTCAACTTTTAAAAAATTCCTACAACCGTGGAAGACAGCGACCCAGAAGGCAGCATTTTCCTTCTTTAGCCACTCTGGGCTCCTAACACTCCAAACGCGCCTCGCTTACACTTGATTTGCAGAAGGGGTGGGACCGCCTCTCGTCTTCATTCCTAGTCCCTCTCCGCCACCTGCGTGGCTTCCGGCAGCGGGCACTAGAGGGCAAACTCCCTGAGGTTCCGGGGTCCGCGGCTGAGAAAGCCCCACGCGGGACGAGACTGGGCGTCCCCACGCGGGACGAGACAGAGGAGCGGTTAGAACTAGTTCACCGAAGTCGGGCCTCCAGGTCCCTTTTCCCCTCGAAAAGCGGCAGAATCCGGAGGACCGGTCCGGAGGTCGCGGAAATGTCAGCGTAGCCCCTCCAATCGCTGCCGCGCGCCGGAAGCCTCCTCGCTGTCCAGTTGCCCTCCAATCTGGGGTTGGCCCGTTTGTGGTGGATGAAAACCTGCAAGTTCTCTAATGCCACGTCTTCGGAGGGCCTACGCCGTCCTCAGTGGAGGCGACTCCTGAAAACCCCAACGCTCTTCATCCTCTCTGTGAAACCCAGGTGCGCTTGCCACCAAGCACCCCCGCCCGCCTGCCACCCACGTCCCTGTCTCCCCTAACCAAATGGAAGAGTCTTCCAGATTGTCCCCAGTTTGTCGCAGCCCCTAAGCGGCTGTGCCAGGAGACACCCGCTGCCCTATCGGCTTGCCGCTTTCCCCGGATGCCGACCCCATTAACTAATTCCCAGCCCCAGCGCTGCCGGGAGCCAGCGACGAGGCCAGAGCGGCGGGCGCGCGCGCGGCGGGGCGGGGCGGGGGCTACAGCTCGGGTCTCCGCGTGCCCCGCGTCCCCGACCCCCCGCAGCCCCACAGCCCTGCGCCCCTGGCCCCAGCGGACCCCGCGGCCTCGGCCCCCTGTCCCCGCGGCCCCTGCGCCCTGCGCCGGGCCCCTAATGAGCAGCTGAAAGGCAGCGGCTCCACTGCGCGTGGCTCGCAGGCCTCCCGGAGCCTGTGTGCGCTGATTGGCCAGCTGCGCCTCGCGACCCCATTCATTAATAAATTAGCGGCACGCTCCAGCCGAGCGCGAGCCGCCAATCACAAAAGACAGCGGCGGCCACCGCACCGCCACCCGACCCTGAGACCCGGCCGCTCTTTGCTGCGTGGCTCCTTGCAGCCTGGAGCCGGGGCAGATCTTTGGAACCACTTTATGCTGATGAGATAAAGGGGAGGGGCGGGTGGCGGAGGGAGGAGGACTAGGACCAAAGGGACGCAGAGCCTAGGAGGGGGAAGGGGGGAAGAAAGAGAAAGAAATGAATGATGATAATGCAATGAAAAGGATCGGCCGAGAAGGGGAGGCGGGGGCGCAGGGGGCCGGGCTGGGGTGGCGGGGAGAGGGTGGGAGCCCGGGGGCAGAGCTGATTGTTTTCTGGGGTGTATATAAGGGGTTTTAAGGAAAGTCGTGTGCCAGACACGCAGCCACTGAACCACAAGCAGCTTCGCGTTAACTGGAGAGCCTGGGAGTCGCGTGCCAGGAGCCGAGGACTGAGTGACAGACAGACGCGCCCGGCCGCCGGCCACACAACCCCAGGGGCTCCGGACTCTGAGGTCCCACGTCCCCTACGAAGCCGCGGCTGCAGCACCCGGCCGCGGGACGAACGCAGCAGGTAGGTGTCCTCGCCGCAGTCCGGCCTCGCGCGCATTGTCCTTGCGCCAAATCGGCCTCCGAGCCCGGCCCGGAGCGTGGCAACAGCTCCCTGGCGGCGAGTCCTGGAGCGAGGCGCTGCGTCCCCGAGCGGCCGGGGCGGGGCCTCCTTTCCTCTCCCTCCTTCCGGGGTGTCGAAGCGCAGCCTCCGTGAGCGCGGGGTGCCCTTCCCTGCCCTACTCATGCGTGTAACCTCCCGTCCCTGCTCTCCCCCGCAGGATGTTCGTCAAGTCCGAGACCCTGGAGCTCAAGGAGGAGGAGGAAGTGCTGGTGCTGTTGGGCGCGGCCTCCCCGGCCTCAGCCGCCCTGACCCCGCTGTCGTCTAGCGCGGACGAGGATGAGGACGAGGAGCGGGGCGCGCGTGGCGGGGCGCGCGGGGCCGGCCCGGGGGCGGCGGGCACCGGTGGTTGCGGGCCGGCGCGGCTCCCGGGGCTGGGGCTCGAGTGCAAGCGGCGCTCCCAGCGCTCTCGGGCAGCCTCGCGTGGCGCCAAGACCGCCGAGACCGCACAACGCATAAAGAGGACGCGCAGGTTGAAGGCCAACAACCGCGAGCGCAACCGCATGCACAACCTCAACGCAGCGCTGGACGCGCTGCGCGAGGTGCTGCCCACCTTCCCCGAGGATGCCAAACTCACCAAGATCGAGACGCTGCGCTTCGCGCACAACTACATCTGGGCGCTCACCGAGACGCTGCGGTTAGCGGAGCACTGCGGAGCCGGCCTGCCGGGGGCGCTCTTCCCTGAGGTCGCAGGCGCGGCGCCCCGCAGCGGCGGGGACAGCCCGTCGCCGGCTCCCACGTGGAGCTGCACCGCCAGCCCCGCGCCGTCCTCCGCCGCGTCCTCCAGCTCCACCTCCCCCCACAGCTGCACTTTGTCGCCCGGAAGCCCGGCCGGGTCCGACCTGGACTACTGGCCGCCGCCCGCCGATAAGCACTGCTACGCGCCGCACCTGCCCCTGACTGGGGACTGCCTCGGGCCTTAGCGGGCCCTCGTCCTCCCAGCACCAAGCCCTCGTTCAAGGTCTCCTAGGGTGGCCGTCGGTTCCTGGCCGTGGGCTCTCCCCAGGGAATGGCTTTTGGGGTACTACCCTGGGCCCGCGGTGCTTGATGGCGTTGGGCAGACCGCGCTTCTCCCTGTTCCCGCCGGGGAATAGCTGGGAGCCCTCCAACTGGTCCCAGTGGTCTCTTCACCTTCGCTCCTGCATAGAGATGTTAATGTCGCTAGAAAGCCGTGTGTCCCAGCAGCTGAAAGAGTTCGCCGGTAATAATGTTATCCACAGACCCGCCGCGCCGTGCAGGCACCTGCTTCTTCCCATTGCGGCCTGCGGGCGGTGGGAACTTCACCTGTCAAACCAAACTTTCCCTCTTTGACGCGCACTTTGTTCCTTTTCCCAGATTCGTCACAATGCCTATTGTCCCATCCTCCTCTTTTCTTTTTTCTTCCCCATTGGGCCATCTGCCTCTTATGATTTATAAGGGGAGAAAAAAAGAATCTTGTTTTGTGAGAGGGCCAGGTTAGAAGTCATTGTATAATTTGTAGGCTTTGTGACGATTGAATGCAAGCGTGGAAATTTAGGCTGAACTCTGTATCAAAAGGAAAAATGTGGAGGAAAAGGGAAAAATCAGGAGGGAGGATTACTTCATGCATTATTCATCTCGACCTTTTAGGGGAGGGGGAACTCCCCCATTCTTTCAAGAGATTAAAAATAAATCAACAGTCTGAAAACCCGAGCAGACACGGAGAATTACTAGGATCAGCCACACACGTGTTCCCTTCTATTTATTATAAAGAAAATTGTCATGGGAAGATTATGTATTTTTTGCATATTCTACAGAGTTTATTCTAGTATGTATTTACACCTTGAACAAGAAAATCGTTCTTGTGATTAAGCTATAAATAAAGTATCTAATTTTCATACATTTCATGTGTTGTGTTCTGATCTTTTCTTGCCAACGCGGTGGTTAGGTGCAGAATGCGATGTGCTCTTCCCTGTCAAACAGAAAGCTCGCATTTGGGGACAGTGTTTGATGTGATGTCTCACTAAGAAAGCAGAAAAACGCTGAGTCTTATTTGAGCCTTCATCCCTAAAATAACAGGAAACACTTGTATAAGCACAAACTTTACAAGAAATCAATGATTGAGCAAATGGGGGGGGGAGCATTTAAATGACAGCAAAGTCGCAGTGAGCTCCAAAGTGTGGACTTCATTTTTAAAAACTACGAACTTGCAATTTCTTGGTGGCATGTGTAGAAATTTGGTTCTTACACTTAACCCTTTTAGATTTCAAACCTCATCCATAGCCCACAGGGATTGGGCAGCGAACCGCGATGGGCCCCTTCCAGTGCGCACATCTGTGAGGTGCGAGCACTTATCTGTTCATTACTGGAAGCTGATTTTGTATTCACCACTTTAACAAGCTAGTTGGCTTGAAAAGCAAACTCCTGCTGGAAAAAAGAAAATATTCAAAGTGAGCTTGAATAGACAATATATGTGAATAGCTCTGCCTTCTAATCTTTGTTAATTACCTAGCCAGAACTTCTTCAAAAGGAATAAAAATTGTGCAACTCTCACTTTCATCTCTAATGCAGAAATGAGTGACCTCTGGTTGACCTTTGCTTAAAATTGACCTGAGTTAAGGCTGACCACATTCTATGTGTAAATCACTTGAGGGAGGGTGTCTATGAGAACACAGGTTTAAAAAAATTCATTTTTAAAAAAAATGATGGTGTTTGAGGAATCCTCCTGTGAATGCCATGTCTGTTTCTGCTTTGGCCTAAGCAATGTTACTTTCTCCTAAAATATCTGTCGAAACTGCTCCTCTTCTCTACCTGTATGGGAAATATTATGTGTGTAATAGTTTAGTAACTGTCTTTTAATCAAACTCAAGGATTTCATTTAGTTTTCATGCATTCCACATAAGAAGGACCTGTTGGAACATCCCTTCTAGTTTAAGGATTGTGTTATTATTCCTGATTAAGAATGAATGGGTAGGGGCTGGGGAGATGGCTCAATGGAATAAGCGCTTCCCTGGCAACTGAAAGGGCCTGAGTTCAAGCCCCAGTTCCGGGGTGGAAAAAGAAAAAAAAAAAAAAAAAAAAAGAATGAATGGGTCACTCAGTGTGGGGCAAAAGAGACAGATCACTTATCTATATGTATACTTTTAGTGTTTAAAAAGCTGATCTGTTGAGCAAGGCAACTGTAATGTGAGGGTTTGGAAACATCAGTTTTGATGACACTGTTGACAACACTTGTGATGATCCCCAGGGCCTCCTGTGGGAACAGCTCCAGGTACCCCTCTGTGGATGCACACCCAGGGCACATTCATTCTCCCAGCTGCAGATAACCTCCCCAGTGGGTGAGGTGAGCTGACCCCATAACCACATGATCCAAATGGTTTAGTTGGAGAGGCAGGGATGAGTGGGTGGCCCAGTAATCTTACTTTTACTCATTATTTTAATTATTATTATTATTTTTGAGACAGTCTCACTCTAATCAGCCCAGGCTGGCCTGGAATTTGGCATCCTCCTGCTTCAGCTTCCCGAGCACTGAGATGCCAGGTGTGTGCCACCGTGTCTGTCTCAAGCGTAAGAGCATCACAGCTTATGAGTGAGCACCTGGGCCCAGCAGACAGCAGTCTGTCTACAGCATTTGTCCAGGCCCAGACTTGTGCTTGAGTGGTCAGAGGCAGAACCAGTTCCCTTTATACAGCAGCTGTGAGTCACATGTGCCCAGGGCTCCTCTGCCATCTAAGACCCCCACACATATACCAACTTTGCATGATTACTTTTAGGGTGTGCTGTCATCTGTGTGGTTAGAAACTTCCTTAGTGTTGCTCTTGGGCCTAAGGCCTGTCTCCTCCACTCGCACCCCAACCTCTCCAGGTACTAGCAGAAGGTCCCCTTGGCACCAGGGAGCTTGACGGCTTCTGGCTCTACTGTGCTGTGGTTTGTCAGGCCTGCAGCCTTCCCATCCTGGTGGATTTAGGGAGGGTTCAGAGGGCCCCGATGAGACATTCTCCCCCTACCCATAGCTCCACACTGCTGCACTGTGGGTCTTTCCAGCCCCTGGGGCAGCAGCCCAAGGCAAAGAGGCTGAAAGGCTTAAGGCTGGGCCTGTCCTTCCTGGGCATTGCCTCAGCCCAGCTGTGGACCAGCATTGGTTCTATTTATTTGTCCTAAAGGGTTGAGGCCTTGACAACTTACTTTTCATTCACCAGATTTTTTGGTGGTGGTGGGGGAGTTGTTGGGAATTGAACCCAAGACCTCTGCACTATATCCTCAACATCTTCCTCCTCTTTAATTTTGAGACAGGGTCTCCCTAAGTAAAATTGCCCAGGTTGGGTTTCAGTTTGAGGTGCTCCTGACTCAGCCTCCTGTAGTGTTGGGATTGAGTTATACACTGTAGGAGAGGCTGGGGTTTCAGGCTTCACTGTCCCTAGGCAAGAGCCAGGTGGCAGAGGAAGGTTCCAATTTGCCTTCCCCAGAGCCCAGTCTGGTGACCGCACAGCTAACCTGGAGGTGTGGGGTATGCTTCTCCTGGTGTCTCACTTTGTAGTGCAGGGTGTTTTCGAAGTCACTGTGTGGCCCAGGAGAACCTCCTGCCTCAGCCTCTGACTGTGGACTGTGTTAATTCAGTAAACAGTGCTCCCTCTTACAGTGCCAGCATGCCTTAAACCTAACTGGGATGTCCAGACCTCCGTGTCAGTAGAATAAGCAGAGTAAGATAAATCCTGGGCCCGAGTTCATCGCTCTGCTCCGCCTGCCTGCTGGGAGGGTGCGGGCTGTGCGGGGGCAGGGGGCGGCTTACAGGGCAGGGGGCGCTGATCCATTTCTTTCCACTCTGGCAGGGGCTCCTTGTGTGGTAAATAACTCCCCCTCCATTGTCCTTATTCCTAAGAAAAAGGACATTTGCCTCATCAGTGATTTGGCGTGGCCCAAACCACAAGCTTGGAGCCTGAGCCTCAGGGCAGCGTGGTCAGCAGCAGGGCGCACATGCCGGGGCCACTTCAGGGATGATGAGGGATGCCGGCGTGACCTCCAGGGTTCTGCCGCTCAGCGCCGTGGACATTGCCTACCCCTTCACCGTTTTCCTTTTTCTTAGGAACACAGCTCGGACAGTTCCACGGTCCCTGATGGGAGCCGGCGAAGGCACCCGGGCGTCCCATCCCTGCGGAGCAAATCCTAGCGGGAGTTCTCCGTGCGGGGCGAGGCGGAACAGATGGGAGCCTCCACAGGGGCGCCACCTTCCCGCTCCTCTCGAGCCCCAACTGTTGGGCCGCAGAGGGACGGGGAACAGCGCCACCCCCTTCCCTCCCCACTCTCTTTCTTTCTCTCTCTCTCTCTCCTTCCTTTTACCGTGCTAAGACTGCACTGCACAAGCGGTGGCTTCTGTGTCCGCAGTGTCTCTGCGCAGCCCGGAAGGACCCGGGCCCAGAGCTTTTCCAGTGAGGGCAGACTTGGAAGGTTTGGCTTTGGGGACAGCTCTTTGAGTTCGCGGAGCACGGCTGCAGCGACCTACCATGGCCCCCAGCACTTGTGCCCTCTGGCCCTCATCTTCCACAGGCCGCATCCAGCCTCTCTGAGTGTGTTTCGTGGACAGTGGTGAGGCCCAGAGTTTCCCACATCCTCCATCCTTCCTTTGCAGCGACCCCATTCCTTATCTGTTTCTGTCCTACTCTGTGCGGATTCTTACTTGTTTCCATACCTGCTGCCCAGCACTGGAGGAACAGTGGTAGAAAGGCCTGAAGCCTCTCACCTATTCTGTTTGTTGCAGAAACAAATAAAAGTGCTAAAGTCCACGGAAAAGTGGAAACAAGAGCGTTTAGGATGTAGACAGAACTCAGGGGTGGTGTCCATGGCAGCAGCTTGCAATACAGGCTTCACTGACAAAGGACTCATCTCTTTCAGCCGGGTTGATGATGGATAGTTGTGCTGGTTTTTTTTTTTTTTTAATTTTAAAACATTTATTTATTTATTTAATGTGTGTGTGTGTGTGTGTGTGTGGCCAGCTCAGCCCAGCAGGGCGCAGGGCTGGCTGGCATG
>NDGM011010358.1:0-19404 GCA_002564305.1 Octomys mimax | reverse complement strand
CACACACACTCTCTCTCTCTCTCTCTCTCAAATAAATAAATAAATGTTTAAAAAAAAAAAAAGAAAGAAAAGAATTAACAATGCACCCTGCCATTTACTTTATGTGTTCATGTAAACCATCTTAAAGGAATAATATCCATTTGTATCAGTCATATAATCATATTAAAGACATTTATGTCATTTATCACCTATAAAAATATTCATTAATTCGTAGCAATTACAACAAAATCACAACAATATTAGGTTCCATTTGAGCAAATTTTTCACTTCTGTGTACTTGTTTCCTTATATGTAAAGGAAAATTAATACCAACCTTGCAGAGTTAACATAAGTAGAAGAACTATAGTGAGGGCTATGTATGCTGTGTACTATGTAAATATATGCTATGATTGTTGTCTTCACCACATTATTAAATAATACCTAGAACCCTTAATTTTCTTATTGGTAATTAAAAATGTGTTGTTTAATTAGTGTTTGATACTTGTGTCCTCTCAAATTTATAGTATGAATTCTAAAATTCCACTCCTGTTATTAATTCACAGAAGATTGAAACAGATTTAATTAATATACTTGCAGAAAATCTATTACTTTACACTCTGAGGATTTTGGAGTTTTGCTAATACCACATATCGTGGAACACTTTTAATACTTGAATGTTTCTGTATTTTCAAATAGGAAATCAATTTTTGAAGAGTAAATAAAATATCAAAATGAAAGCACCAATTCCTAAAATCTTTTTTATGTAACTTTTAAAAATAGCTTCTCTATATTTCTTTTCTTTCCAAAACTTTATTTCAGCCCTTCCAGTTAATTTTTATGAAAATCTTGGGGCTACAATAATTTTCACAAAGAAAAGTACATCTCAGACCTTATAAAATAATACTTAGAAGAAATTATTTTAACAAATTCACATTCTTTTTGTCTATTTCCAAAAAAACTAACTCAGTACAACTCATCTCTACTTCTTCTGGAAGATGGATTTCTGTTTGCATCAGAGAACACATTTCCAGGACAAAAATTTTCCTTTCCTGTTTCCAACTTTTTTAAAAAACCTGGAATCAACTTAATATTTTCAACATTAGACACCTCAAAAGCCCTATATTCCTTAGTTCCAGCTGGACTTAAATTCTACTCTATTCTCTTCGTGAAATTTTCAAAAACTTTGAAGGAAGGAGTTGAATGTTGAGTTAGGCTTTGTAACTGAATATCTTTTATTGTTAAAAGTCTTTCCTTTGACATCATCACGCCCAGATTCTCTGATCCTACCTCTTTTCCTTTTCAATTCAGAATTAGATTAAAATTAAGACTAAATTAAAAATTAAAACTAAAAAAATAGTTTTAATTTTAAAGGACATTTTCTAGTTTTTATGTATTAGGATAATAGAGATGTTAGTACTTCATGTAGCATTATCCATCTGTTCTGAACATTTTGGAAAACGCAAAGGATTACTTACAAGTACTAATTGAGTGAATCATAATTTTTACTCAAATTGCTTGCTAAATTACATAGTTACATAATGCTTGTACTGTTAACCCAAGTTATAATCATAACTAAATAATATGTAATAAATATATCCAAATAAGAAGAATATTTTAAACTGTCAAACAAAACAGTTACTCAAATTTATGGGTCAATTCCAGTGGTAAGAATTCAACTTGGGGGCTGGGGAGATAGTTCAGTTGCATAAGCTCCTGCCTGCCGAGCACAAGATCCTGAGTTCAATTCCCAATACCACAAAAAAAAAAAAAAAAACTAAGACTTTGGAGCCTAGGGAGATAGCTCAGTGGAATATGTGCTTGCCTGGCAAGCGCAAGATCCTGAGTTTGATCTCTGGTACCGCAAAAAAGAAAAAACTCAACTTGACTTTTTAAAAATCTCTTCCATAACTATGTAAGGACAAAAAAAGACATTGCAAATTTAGTATGAATTGAAAAGCTAATGTTTTGCAACTTAGCACTCAAAATTTTTCCATGGAATCTGGTAGAAATTTTCTCTTTTTAATCGATTTTTCATTGTTGTTATACTTATATAATATAGAAGAATAAGCAAACAGACCTTGAAGCATTGAAGCATAAATCTATCTAGAAATCAGCTGGGTTCCTACAAGGATAACTATTTGCAATAGGACACGCTCTATATTACTAAAATTTACATTTTGATTTCATGCTGTCTTATATCACTAGAAATTTTAGATAAAAAGATAATTAATCAGCCAAATCCAGCACACTTCCTGTTTGTATTTTTTTTTTTAATTTTCTTGAAACACTCATCCCTTTCCATTCATTCTGGCATTGTCCTTTGGCTGGTTTTCTGATCCAATAGCAGTTTGGTAGCTGGGAGAGACCATTTAGCCATATAACTAAAATATGTAACATCTCTGTCTTTACAGATGAAAAGTTATCAACTCCTATTTTTGATCATCAAAATAGTTTTGGGAAAATTTCTTCCTCTCAGCCCTTTAAAATTTTTTTTGTTTTTGTTTTGAGAAAAGGTCTCACTATGTAGTTCAGGCTCGCCTTGAACTCTCAGCAATCCTCCTGCCTCAGCTTCCTGAGTGCTGGGATTACAGCATGTGGCAAAAAATTTTAATTTTTAAAAATGTTTTATAGCCTCTGTGAAACTAAGCAATTGGATTCATTCATACTGTTCTCTCTTTTCATATAAATTGTCAGGTGGAAAATTATGTCAGATGTTTTATTAATGCAGTGTACTTTATTTTGTATGAAAGAGAGTGCAAAAAAACAAGATAGTAAAGAATGTATCCATGACAGTTCCCTAAGGACAAAGAACTTATTGTCTATACTGAGCTATTTCTCTTGCATTAGAACAAAGAGCACAAGGTTGTGTCATAGTTACTTTGCTCTTGCTGAGACAAAATAATCCAAAATTCCACCCCTACCCTCCCAAACACTCATGCACATTCTTTTATCCAAAAATCATTTAGTCTATCTCCAAGAGTTGCTAAAGTCCCAACCAATAGTTTCAGCATTGCTGAGAAGTCCCAAGTCTCCTTAGATATTTAAGGCAAGTTCTTAGCTGTGAGCTCCTATACAAACGAAAGAAAGTTAATCACTTCCAATATTCAGTGGCACAAGATAGACATTTCCACAAAGGCATGGACCAAAACAAGTCCAAAATCTAGCAGGATAAACATTAACTAAATCTTGTAGTTCCCCATGCAGTATCTGAGGCACAATATGAACTCTAAAGGTCTTAGGTAGCTCAACCCATACAGCATTTCCAGTACTTGTAGCTCCCATGACCTTTCTCTTGGTCTAACCCTGCCACCTCCTTTCAGTTCTCCTACAACAATGCACTTTCCTGGCTTCTCTAAACTTCTGGGGTCTCCACTGCACCTTTGACTTCACACACTGCCCTCTCAGGGGCACACTGCCTGGCCTCCCACGCCTTCTGAAATCTGGATGGAAGTTTCCTAAACCTACAACTGTTCCTTTCTGCATGCACCTAAAACCAGAACAACATGGATGGTGCCAAGGTCATTTGGAGCAATAGCCAGGCTTTTCTTTCTCTTGCTGTAGGGGTTAAGTGCCTGGACTGATGAGCACTTTGAATCCAATTTGGAGGAAGTAATTCTGTAGCCTGCCACCATTGTAGAATATGGCACTCTGGAACTTACTTCTCAAAGTCTTTCATTTTTGCAATTTTGAGGTTAGAGTCATGCAGCTTCTTATAATGCTCTCAAACCATCTTACTAGTTTGCTGTTGTTGTCAGTGATAAGGATCTCCTCTGTTCTATCTTTGGGGTTCACAGGTGTTCCTGTAGCTTCCTTTCTGGCCAAACACAAAATGTTTTAAATCATTCTTGTTGGTTTCTTTGCTCTTGTTTCTCAACATAGATTTGGCTAAAAAAAATCTTCTGACAGCCCATGCCACTGCTTCATAGTTGACTGCCTTGACATTTTTTTCTGCCAGATATATTAGGTCACTGGCCTTAATCTCAGTCTAGACAAAAATCTCAGGACAGAAGCAAAATGGGGAAAATCTTTCTGCCAACCCATAACACATATTGTCGGCTACCTAATAGCTAATGCAGTTCTTCACAGCAGAAACCTCCCAAGCATGGTTTTTACCAACAGGATTTTTATCAGACTTCTGGTCTTCTGAGCACTGACCAGAATCTCCCATACAGAATAGCCTAAGGTATTCCAGCTCTACATTTTCAGCCAGTATCTTCAAATCATTCCATAAGCCAGTACCAAAGGTTCCTGAACCACAGGTATAGTCACAGCTATGACCCTACTTTTCTCCTACCAACTTATCTTGGTGATTTTTCTCTCCTTCCTGAGTATTTACTCATCACCCAAAGTTAAAGGGGGAAAGGTTTATTTAGCTCACAGTTTGTAGAGGTTTCAGTCCATAATTGGATGGCTCTAAAGCAGAATGGCATGGCAGAGGAGCAGTAGTCCATGGCCACAGAAAAGTAGCAAAAGCAACAAGTGAAATGCAAAACACTTTCTGTCCCTTGTATTGTATGCCGACCACCTGCCCCAGAACAGGCACAGCACTTACAGCCTTAATTCCAGCATTGGACCATGAATCAATCACTAACTAGATTCAGCCACCTCTGAAAAGCTTCCTGTGGCTGCCTGAGTCTTGGAGGGGACATGTAGACACAAACCATAACACCATCCCATGATTTCAGCCTGTTAAACATGAGCTTACTATGATGGGGAAGTGTGAGTAATATTCAGCGAGCAGCAGCTGCTCATAGCCAAGCAGTGATTCCTAAAAAATAAAATTTTATCCAAACGTAATAAAACATTGTTTTTTTTCCTCCTAAGAGCCAGAATTATCACCTGTGTTTTCTAAATTACCTCCAGGAAAATAGCCTTCACTTTGGAGCTTTTTTTTTTAAATTTAGACTTTTAGAGAGGAGTAAGGAGCAATTTTTCACTTCAAAGATTTTGTGGTCAAGGCAGTCACAGTCTACTGTTACAAAAAGACTTTTCAATCCAGTTTGCTACAATATGCTTGGATGCTTGCTTGCATCTCAAACTGTTAAATATTAAGAATGACACAAAACAGACTTTCTCTAGTTCCAGATCAGTAACATGTTAGCTTAAAGGACAATTTCCACACATTATTTCATTTTTCATGGCTCCTTATTTCTCATTTTAATAATCTGAAATTTTAACTAACTGATCTCTAATATGTTGTGTAGTCATAAAATTCTTTAAGACTAAGTGCAAGAGTTTTCTTAATAACTGATAAACCTCTTGATGAGTTTTCAATTCTTGGTGTAAATTAGTTTTATCACAAAGGTGGAAAATGATAGTCTGATTGTGAAATATAGCTACTATAAATTCTCTTGCCATAAACAGGAGTATGCGTGTATCCTGGAATGTTTGTGAAGGTCAAATTGGAGACAATGGAAACAGATTTTCTTTTGTTTCTTCGTAAACAGAAGATTATGTTTAGTTATCCTTGAAACATACTTAGAAGTTAAGTGGAAATGTGCAGTAATTCCTAGGATATATCTGTAAGGAATTGTATGAGAATCAAAGAGAGTGTACTAAAAGCTTTAGATTTAAACACTTGTTAATGGGCTAGAGAAGAGAAAAAGTAGATGTAAGCACCTACAATAGCAGAGTGTTACTAATTTTAAAATAATAAACTGTTACCCATATGTCACTGGTAACATATAAATGTGTGGGAACTTGTAACTTTATAATTGAGCTTATTAAAAGCATTATTTGAAGATATCTTTAGACTTTTACCATCTAATATGATCCTGATAATTAGAAAAACAGCAGGTCTGTTTACTGTTAAAATCAAAATCTTAAAACCCTAAAAGGAATGAAATAATATTCATTGTAGCTAAAACAGTAACATTTGCTAAGAAATTTAAAAGTTTACATTTTTGAAAAATATACTTTACAATGGTATATAAATTGCATGTAATACTGAATTTTCAGCAGCTTTTTATGTGAAATGCACATATGTCCTGTGTGTGTCTTTATGTTTACCTGCTAGGCCTTATATGTTAAAAAGATCCAAAATAGGAGGAGCCTATAAAAGCAGAAAAGTATACTGGAAATCTGTTATTGGTGACACTAGTGATTCCCAAACTAGTATATGAATGATAATGTTTAAATTAATGCCCCTAATCAGTCTTCAACAGTACTAAGGAAGAATCCACAATCTCCTTGTGTGATATACACTCATGTGGGACTAAGTTGTAGTCTTTTCTACAGAAAAAAAAACCTCTCAACTTAACTTGGTCCATGAAATGCAGACAGTATTTTAGAGTTGTTCTGAGGGCTGAGATAGTATACATGTATACTCATACATAAAGTACCCACTTGGCCAGACTTGGCACTCAGTACTACTAGTAGTTGTTTTATTATTTTTTTCTGAGTAAAATATTTTATTCAAACAATGTAGATTTACATGTAAATTTGAGTATTTCTAGGTGTTTCTTTAGTATTAAGATCATATTAAGTTGATTTCTGCTTTCTATATTGCTGAATTTTTATAGTAGGTAATTTTATCTTTAGTTGAACAAGTTTAGATCTTTCAAGCTGTTCCTCAAAGTTATATCACTAATTGTTCATTTGGAAAACTCTGACTTTTCACAAAATTGTCAACATCATTTCCTGGATATAGAAGGTAAAACTGGGTGTGCAGTTTATACAGAACCATAAGACTGTGCTAGTGATAGGCAGTCTCCCTTTTGTCCAGGCCAGTCCTTCTATGTAGCCCTGTGTGTTTCATCCCTGCTGACTCTTGTACTGGTGAGGTTGCAGGTTTGGGTGTGTACTGTTTCTGTTGCTCTTGGCTTCATCCTGGGGAGTGTAGAGACAGACACAGCTGTGAAATCAGCAGTGGGCAAAGTCACTTGGTATGACAAGAGGAGAGAACACTGGATGGAAAACTGAGCCTTATTCATACCATTCATTAGCTATGATCTTGGAAAAGTCAACTTTTTGTGGGGTTGGAGTTGCTGGGGAGGGAACTCAGGGCTACACATTGAGCAACAGCTCCAGCTCCAGCACATGCAGCAAATGTTTAATTTTGAGGCAGGGTTCTCTCTAAGTCATTAAATTAACCAGGCTGGGCTTAAACTTGGAATCCTCCTCAGAGTGCTGAGACTACAGGTGTGTACCACCATGCTAACTATAGAAGTGAACATTTCTACCAGTTTTGAATTTTTGTTTTGTAAAATCAGAATAGTTAAGTATGCAGGTGAATGTAAGAGTCAAATAATATATGTAAAAATCTGGTAAGTTTTAGTTATTAAGCAAATATATTTTATTATGAACAATGGGACAAAAACTCCTCTAGTTATTTTGTCTCATATCATTAGTAAAGTACTCAGACTATTAGGATGTTTAGTATTTTTTACAGAGTGTTTATGCAAATGTTTTGTTCTTAGTACCTGGTCTAAGGTGGGCTAGAAAAGGATGCACACTGATTCATGATGCATATGTAGACTAAGGAGCTGGCAGTTTCTTCTTCCCTTCCTGTTGAGCAGTTTCATGCTTAGCTTAAGTAGTACATGAAGTGATTCACACCCTTAGTAAATAGCTTGTGAATAATGAAGGTCCTTTTACTTTTCACTGTGTAGGTGTGTGTTTGTACATGCTTGTCAGTACACTTTTTAAATTTTAAAAGGTAGTTAACAATACAGTTTAATATTAAAATCAATTAACCTCTCCTCCGTTGACCCAGTAATGTTAGCTTCATGAGCCAAGCAAGACATTCTAGAATTGCAACTAAAATGTATATCAAGAATCTAGAATATAGATGACACTGGTAGTTTGGTTTACAAATTAATTGTGTATTCTGTGCTTGTAATTAGATTGAGAACAGAATGAACAGAATGAACTAAGTGTTATAAAGTGACCTCCTGAAATTCTGGCAGTTATTGTCACCATAATGCATTTGACCTCTATTCAAGTACTGCCAAGTACTATGGTGTCTATTATTGATTCAAGCCATATTTTACATCACATAATTACTTAAGAAATATGTTTTTAAACCCTCCTCCAAAAAAAAAACTGTAAGCTTTTTAAAGACATTATATGAATAAGCTAATAGCAAAACTCTCTAAAATTTTACTTCCTATAGAAATTAAGAGGGGAAAAAACAGCCAAACATGTTAGAGTCTATCTTTGTTCTTTAAAAGTTTAACCAAATATAGAAGTCATTATTTCAAATAAGGTTTTATTTTGTTACAGCAAATTAAGAAAACTGAGTCATGGCCCTAACATACTCCAAAAACCACCCGTTTTATTAAATCTTGAAGTTAACTCAGCTTTGAGAATATTTTTAAAATAACACATCATTCCATTTCAGTAGCATGGAGCTAAGCAGTGTAATCATAATATTCATTATAATCTGATACTTAGCTCTTAATTCTAGGCTTTTTGGTATATTTTAATATTATATATGCTTCTTTTTAAATTGAATTCTTCAACAGAAAGTGGTCATCAGAAGCTGATGCTGGAGCTTATTTACTAAAAATGTATTTGTAGATAGGTGTAAGCAAAGAGTTCATGAACAAAAACCAAACTGCATGGAAGTACTTCAAAGAGTCAACAAGTGGAATCTCATCTTACTAAAAAGCTTTTGCACTGCAAGAGAAATCACCAACAAAGTGAAAAGAAAGGCCACAGAATAGGAAAAAATTTTAGTCAACTGTCCTTCAGACAGAGGACTTCCATCTAGAACATAAAAATATTGACAAAAATCAGTTTCCCCAAATTCAAAAATGTGATCCAAAAATGGGCATCTGTGATTAATACACATTTCTCAGATGAAGAAATGCAATTGACAAATAAATACAAAAAATGTTCAGCATTTGAGAATCACAATTCTCATTTGAGAATTGCTAAATAAAATAAATAGTGGGATTCCAACCAACCCAGGAAAGAATGACTATTTCCAGGAAATCAACCAGTAACAAATGCTGGTAGAGTTGTCAGAGGAAAGGAAACCCTTCTCCATTGTTGTAACTAGTACAACCACTGTAGAAATCAGTGTGGAGATTCCTCAAAAAAACTAGGATTAAAGGTCCTGTTCAACACAGCAATTCCCCTTCTGGATATTTTCCCAGAAGAATTAAATCGTCATAGCACAATGATATATGTGCAACCATGTTTATAGCAGTTGTATTTGTACTAGCTAAATCTTGGGAACAACCCAAATGCCCATAAACCAAAGAATGAATAAAAAGTGTGGAATTATTATACAGGTACTACTCAGCTATAAAAAAGTTAAACTCAAGGCTTTTATAGGTTGAATGAAGCTAAAGATCATACTCATAAGTGAAACAAATCAGACGCGCATGTGTAAACATCGTCTTGTCTCCCTAATGTAACAAACTAAAGTGAATAAAATCCAAAATACACACCAGATCTTTTGAAAGGATCAGACACTGCTCGAAAGTAAAGAACAGGTGGGACTGGGGGAAGAAAAAAAATACACTAATATAAATAAGATAGCTAAGATGACTATACTACTAAATTCTCATTAAAGGAACAGTTCATTGTTTGATCAATTTTGTGTGCCTGTATCATGTAAACTGAGTAACTATTTTGAAGATAACAATAACCATTGTTTATTTCTTGTTGTTTTGAAATTCTGTATCATTGTTTTTATTGGGTGTTCTTGTTGTTGTTGTTGTCCTTTCTCTTTAAAATAAAAACAGTGGGGCCAGTCCAACAGCTCAGAAGACTAAAGTACCTGCTTTGGCAGAGCACAGTAACCAGGTTCAATCCCCGGCATGTCCTGCCATCCCTGCCCCTGAGGCGTGCTGAGACAGATTGAGACTGGGCATGCTAGCATATGCCTGTGATCCCAGCTCTTGGGAGGCTGAAAACAGGAGAATCACTATGGGTCCGATCTACGTGCTGAGATCCTATAGACCCTGTAGACCCTGTCCTAAATACATTAAAAAAATTCTATTATAAAAAAGAGAAAAAAGAAATAAAATAAAGTAAGTGTATTTGCAAAGGAGAAAAGGAATTTTAGGCTCAGCTTCCAGAAGCAAAGCTCAGAATGCTCATAGAGGACCACCCCTCACTCCTGCTGCCCTCTCAAACACTGGAGAAGACTATGGTTCCACCCCCTGTTTATGCCACTGTGCATCATAAACTCTGTCTCACAACTTCTCCTGCCCCAGAAGCTGAAGTCAGCTAGAACCTCAGCAATAAAATGTTTCCCTCCGTAAAATTCCCTCTTCACACTGCTCATTTCTTACTGAAATCTCATGAGTCACATGCTTGTCATACACTACACAAAAAGGAACTAAAAACAAGTTTTGTGGATTTCACCTTATGGAGTCCAACTGTTACATGCATGTAATATTCCCCAGTATGTGAGAGGTTTTCATAACAAGCCAAAACAAGAAAATCTACTGGTCCATAAACTTTTTGGTTATCTAGTATTGTTATACGGCCTTCAGTAATATTTAAAACCCTCTTCTTCCAAAATTAAGTGTAAAATAATATCAAACAAAATAATAACAAATTACTGCACTTCACTCATAAAAATGAAAATGTGCTCATTGTGCCCACACAGTGGCTGACTGAAAATTTCAGTCATTCAGCCACAAGATAAGTACTGTTTACCAAGAGACATCCATTCATTCCCTTCCTACTGTTATAGGACCCTTTGCATCTCATGATATGTATTTCACAATCACTTGGCAACTGATACGGTTTGCTTCTGAGCATGCTAGACTTAATACTTTGATTAATCGACTTACCTGTGTTCATTTTGGACAAACTAAATTGCATTTGTTGTTTCACAGTCAAGTATGGAGAATTGAGTAGCAGGTATAAGGGTACCCTGCTTCATGACTTTGTTGCAAAGCCATAGAGAACTTTGCTGGCATTTCTCCATCAGAACTTTGCATATGCTGTACATGCATCCCAATAATGTCTTCGCAGTTCTAGTACCCTTTGAATCTAGTAATTGATTAGCGTCAGGTAGGTGCCCTGTAGCCTGGATTAACAAGGACACCTCCTCTTTCCTGTGGGACCAGTTCACAACTGGAGGCTTCCAAATCACTTATGTGGGTCAAAGCAGGCCTCCCAGAGTTAATATATAAAGGTCTTACATATCTTTCTAAGCAGTAGGAGGTGTAAGGCGAGGTAAATTCTGTTCCAGAGTATATTCTGGTGTACTGAAGATTATTGGTCACAGAGGGACTTCACTGAGGTACAGCTCTTAGATTTTTATGTCATGTGTCTTGCTTGATTCATCAGTATACTGAATACTTCCTACTTTCCAAGTCTTAGAGACCCATGTTATTCATGTAGTTGTCCTGAGTAGTGATGACACCATAATGGACTGCATAAAATGTGTTGTGGTATGAGCCAGTTTATGTGACTCAAATATAAATGACTTAGTGTTATATCTATATAAGTAGCAGTAACCTGGTAGTCTTTCTGTGGTGATAAAGGGAGAAAGCATTTGCCGGAATAACTTGGTGCTAAGAGTTGTAGTACTACCAAGAAAACCTGCATGTGCAATCATGCCTACATTTAAAGTCACTGCTTGATTAAGTCACTGCTTGATTAAGCCTCTTGCAATTCACTCTCCTTCTCTAATGTCAGCTGTATGACTTGGAAGTAAACTATTTATTTAGAACTTCATTAAGCCTGACATGAGGCAAACTGAAGCTCGAACTCTATCCATCCTTCATTTTCATAAGGACCCTGTCTCACCAGCAGTCCACAGTCGGACTCTGCACTCCTAGTTTTGTGTTGGTTCAAAACTGTTACACAGTAATATCTTTTCTGCAGTGCATGCTCTCTGATAAGAAGTCCAGGCTGAAGAGTTGCAGTTCATCTCTTCAGCATTATTGCAGTAGACATATTCAAGGATATGAAATGTCACCTTTGCTCAAAAAGCCCCAATCTGTAAATTAACTAAGGGCCAGAAATTAGGGAACATGCTACAATTTTTCATACAGCTGCTGGTTAGCCTGATAGTCATTAAACTGGAGCATTTTATAATTAAATTGGACTAGTTTGGATATCCGTTTTATCTGTATATATTGTCTAATCAAGTATTGAAAGCCATTGTTCCCTGAAAGTCAGAAAATTCTTTACCAACCTTCCTGCCCTACAGAAGACACTTTTTCACAGATACTGACTTTTATCTTTCAAACAGTGGTTAGTGGGTAACTGGTGGCTGTGATTATTTGAGAGTTTAATAAAGTGAGAACTGTATTGTCTTTTTAAAGCCATGCTATGAAATTAGAAATAACAAAACTTTGTCTTTCAATTTTTCATGCTGTTCATATTGTTCCATGTCAATGGTCACTGATCTCCCAAATTTTTGCTTTCAGTGATCACTTTGTGGCTATAGTTGAGATGGGTTACTTTGCAACTTCAGGGTATGTGTTGCTAGGTTTTACTCATTGTTTAGAACCAGATAACTAATCATATATTAGGTTATCTAATATAATTAACTAATCATGTATTTTTAAGCTTATATTGCCTTCATCCACTTATAGTACCAATTTGTATATCAGTCTTCTGTAAGTAACAAGCAGCCTCCAACTCAGCAACAAGCAGAAGAGTGTATTACAAAAGATATTTAGTGACTGATCAAAGTTTAGAGGTCGGGAAAGCCACGCTGAGGGTCAGGCTTCTGTGAGCATAACCAAAAACTATACATACAGTTAGATTAACAGTAAATCCCCGATGCTATAACAGTCATATCAAGCACCAGGAGAAACTATTGCTTAATTTAGTCCTTCCTGTCCCAACACTTGAGTGCTTTTATTACCATCCTTCTGTTGAATGGTTGCTAAATAAACACAAGTAATTGTTCCCTGTGAATCCACATCTTACACAGAGGACTCTGGCTGGTGGAACCATTGGAGTAGAGATCTAGATAACAGATGTTGCTAATGAATATTATCTAGAGGAGTCATACTTCATAAGGCTAAAAATTCATAAAGCATGAGAAAGATACCCAAACTCAGAACTCATAAATCGCCATTACATGTTGTAGGAATTTGTTCCAAGTTTCTCTGGTTACTATAGAAATTTTTTCAAGTTTTTACTTTCTTGGTTAATTATAAAACTGGCCCTTCAAAGTCAGAGTTTGTGGGTTCTGTCCTTATTGAAACAGTGATTTACTATCAGCCAGGGTCATAGACATCTTGGGGAAAGAGTGTCATAGTGTCACTCTTTTTCAAATAATATGAACATTCCTGTACCCAGTGCCTAGCTGTGTGACACCCTTCAAAAGGATAGGTAATATTTTGATAAAGTTTTGTTCTGTGTACTTACACTAAATATAGGTAATTTTAGAAAGCATGTCTTTATAGTTATTTTCTAAGTTTGTTTATTATATTTATTCTTATGTTCATACCCTTCCCCTATAACTCAGGGATATTTTGTATAATTAGTTGGGACTGTTACTTTCATAGAATGATTTCAATAGACTTACTAAAATAAAAAGATCTTGATTAACTTGTTTCCCAGTTGTATTCACCTCCATTAAAGTCTGATGTTCCTTTCCTTGGGATCATGTCTGATCTCAGCATTTGCATCTCATGCCCATCAATGAGTTTGTTTCTTCTCTGCCTTCCTCCTCAGTTTCCTGCTGCCAACCTTGTTATTTATGCCCTCAATTTTTTCAGCTCTTAGTGTAAAACTAAAGAAAGCAATGAGATAGTGGGCATCAAGGACTGGATTGTCAAGTCACATATATTGAAGTCTCAAAAAGGAGACAGTTGCATCCTGTCATGGATTGACAACTGGTGGTCAACTTGTAACAACCACTTGATCTGAACCAGAGTGGTGCTAGGTATGAGAGGCCCACCTGAGGATTGCTGCTGGCAGCATGAGAGGCACAACTGGAAAATAAGATACTATGGGAAGCTTATACTGGCTTTCCTGATGAACTCAGCTATTGTAATTGTCAAGGAAGCTTGCGACCTGATTATTGCTGAGAATGGCTGTGGTTCACTTTGTGGGAGCTGTGGTCCTCACTTTGAGCATCGCTTCCTGGCTTCACTGCACATCCCTCAGTCTGCTGTTACAGATCCTTCATCTGTCTGCTGGCACAGACTTTCTAGCTTCCGCCATTGACCTTTGGGCCTTCCCAGCCCAGATCTATGAAACAGGCCTGCATGAGGCATTGTCAGGGGCACTTGGCCTCCAGTTGGACTCATGGGGGACATTGTTATGGGCTCTGAGTCTTTAGCTGAACGCATGTAGGACATTACTATGGGATCCAGGCCTTCAGCTAGATTCTTGGGTCTTCAGTGTGTGGACAGATTTCTTGCACTCTTTTTGTATATGGCTCTTTGGGTGACATAATAAAATAACATTCCAATTAAATATTCTATATTGTATTGTTCCCCTTGCAAAACCTCAAACTACAGCATGCCCTTAGTTATACAATAAGTGAAAGGCAGCCTGGTGTCCATTTCCCTGGCACTAATCATGTGAATCTATTTTTAGAATAGGGGTTATACAGTTCTTGGCTGCTTGTGGCTAGCAGCCAAGCAGGGTGTTACACTAGTAGGTTTCAAAGTTAAATCCCTCTGGTCCATTTTAGTCTATTTTGTGTGGCATTTTCCAATACAAATAGCTTTTTCAACATTTTATTTAAAATAAAAGGCTTTAGAATAAGGCTTATATTTGTCATTTAATATACATTGAGAGACTTGTAAGACAATCCCACTGTTTTATCTCCATGGTTTTTACTACTTTTTACATATATAATGTATTTATACCTTGTGCTGGGAACAGATTGATCATAGCTGCTTTGCTGTGTAGTAAGAGTTTTAATGTCTTTTCTATTTCTTAATCTGTAGTGATGTTGGCATTTAAAATGAACTAACTGCCTAGTGTTTCACTTATATGATGCAGTGCTTATTCACTTAAGATGGAGTGTGAGCATTATATACTCAATACTTTGCTCTTGTCCTCAGCATTTATTCCATCTTTGTGATTGACATTTTTCTTTTCATGTGTATCATGTGTTAAAAATGAAAATATCTTATCTGTGAAGTAGAGTTCAGCCAGTGGATTAAACAGACATGTTCTTCTGCTTTTTATGGGATTACTGGTTACTTGAAAATCCTATAATACACACACGTTTTACATCTACCTTGTTTTCATTAAATGCTTTCTTAGTTTAAAAAAAAAATCCCTTCCTCTCATTTCTTCACAAGAATGCAGTCTGGTTTACTTGCTTCTCCTGTATCTAATACTCCCACACCAGAAGTTAAGAGATGAGTGAAAAAAAATAGCACACATGTTCAGGAATCAGAGCCCTTGAATTAATGAAAGAAATTAAGCAACCTGAACAGAGTTTCTGAAGCTCAGCAATTGTGATGGCCTACCTCAAGATATGCCCTTCTGTCACTGGCAAAGCAGGAGTGTAGAAAATCTCTCAGCACAAACACTGTGAGCTTCCAGTTATCCACTGACATCCCCAAGGCAAGTCCTGTGGCTGAGCCCAATGTCAAGGGTTTGAGAAGCACATTCAGTATGTTATGCAGCTAACTTGAAGTTCAGCATTGGTGGAATAGGGAAGTCCTAATAGGAAAGTTCCTCCATGAGCAATGGAGAAGGAATGAATGTTAGCCAAACAATAATTTAATCTACCAAACTGTGAACTCTGTATCTTTTACCTTAGCCAGTTTACTTTCACTTTACTTTCTCATATTAAATGCACCGTTGTGTTTTCTTCTTAGCACATATTAGCATCAGAACTTATACAATAGTTTTATTATATTATTCATTGAGTAGTATTAAGTGCTTAATAGTGCAGAACAGTACTCTATTAAAGACATATCAATAATGAAAAAATAATTTTATGTATTTATTTATTTATTTGGCAGTACCAGGGATTGAAATCAGGACCTTGCACTTGCCAGGCAAGTGCTTATTCTACTGAGCTATCTCCTCAGCCCAAAAAGAATTATTGTTTCCCAATTTAAATATAAACCCTGAGATAGTAACACATCTATTTTAGTCAGTATTTGGAGTAATTTTATTTAATGAATGAACGATGAAATTCTATTCAGTTCTATTTTTAAAAGTACAATTTCATTCCATTAAAGAACAAATTCCATTTGCTCAGATTTTATTCTTAGTAGGCAACCTTGTCTTGGATTTTTAAGACAAAGTCTTACTATGGAGTTCAGACTGATCTTGGTGGGATCCTCCTGCCTCAGCTTCCCACATGTGAGGATTGCCAGTATACAACTCCTGACATTTCTACAGTGAGTTTTGTGAACTTGACTTACTCCATATTGTTTGTACTTACAAAATTGAAAGTCAGACTTTCAATGTAAGCCCCCTGTTATAGTTAGTGTCCCTAATGGGATTTTAATGGGACTCTATTAGGAAGCTGCTGTTCTGATGCAGAAGGCAAACATTTTTGCCTTTCTTCTTCTCTCTCTTTCCTGTCTGGTTTATAGACTGATGCTTGAAAATGCAACCTCCATCTTATAATCACTGTAAAACCATTTGCTTAAAGATATCATTTATACTGGACAGGCTGGGTTGCTTCACTGCCTAACAGTTTTGGATTGCTTGCTCTAGAGCCATGTTTATCTAAATAAACCATCACACAGAGCTGAATGCAGTCATGACTGATAAAAATCTATGGAAGATGCATACTCTAAACAATGAAGGGAAGGAAGGGGGAAAAAGCATCAGATCACAAGAGACACCAACAGTCTAAGCCAAAAGTTAAGAATCCCATGTGAATGTTACTCATCTGAGTCAGGGATGAGGCCTAAGGTTCTAAATGAATTCCATACCACCTTAATTACTTTGAAAATAGTTGAAGTTTATTTTTGTTGTCTATGAGTCTGTCTGAAAGAATATGACATTCTTCTGTTTTTCTTAAATGAAGGCAGAATTTCATATATCCATGTTTTAAAATTATTCAGCAGTCCATCAGTCCTTTTTAGATTTCTTCAATCTTTTCCTGTTATTAAAAGTGGTTATACTGTTACCAAGGATAATCCATTACACTAAGGTTGTATCTCTTGAAAAATTTAACACAAAAATGCTTTATTTAAACAAGAATGACTCACCTGAACTAGAGTCTGTCAGTATTATGACCACAGACCAGTGTATATAAAGCACTGACACCCAGCATTATCTCAAAGGAATTGCTTTCTTAAATCATCATATAACAGTGTTCTCAGCTACAATATAGGAGTCTCTATTTTAAAGAGATTAGTCTCAGAAGTAATTAAGTATGTACTTAATGTATTAAGTGAATGTTAATTTAGTTAATTTTGTGAATTAACTTAGTTGCTGATAGTTTGTGGTCAATTAAAATGGAAAGTATGAGGCAGGGAGATAGCTCAACCATCTAAGCACCAGCTTAGGCAAGTGCAGGGATCCGGGTTCAATCCGCAGCTGTGCCTGCCCTGCCCTGGCTGCACCAAGCCAGCCAGCCAGCCACTGCGACCAGGCATGGTGGTGCATGCCTATTATCCCAGCACTGGGGAGGCTGAAGCAGGAGGATCACTATGCAGCTGACTTACATAGTGAAACCCTGTACCAAACACATAAATAAAAGAAAAAAAAAACCACAAAGAAAATAAGTAAAATAAAATAGAGAGTATCTTTTTCTATAAATACTTAATATTATGTCATTTTCATAAAAGTAGCACTGGATTTGATTCATGAAGGAAATAGTTGGAGGGGTCACTCTTCTCCTGTTCCCCAGGGAAAATAAAAGAATAAATATACATAGCTGTATGCTGAAGAACATTTACTCTCTTTTCCTGCTTGAAATTCATGTATTCTAAACTTCATAACATATTTTAAACTAGCCCATATTAGTAAAATTAGATTATGGATTTGAAAAGTACTTAATAAAACAATTCGATTTTTTCATTATGAATAATGCTACCCCAGAGATGATGTTGAAAATGTGATTCTCAAAATCAGTATTATCCATAAAACTATGAAATCCTTTAGCAACCTTAATCTTACGAAATGTAAAATTATTTGTTGAGAAAACAAGGTTCATAACTAAGAAAAAATGAGGATTAAAATACCACTTGGAATCAGTTACTTCATCAACAAAGGGTAAAATATTTCTTAGGGAAAGACATAACATCATTAATAAATATTCCCATGCTTTCTATAAGATTACATTATGTTTCTTCTAGGAAAAATTGTGAATCAAGCATGGCATTGTAGGCATGCTTATTCCACTTAAAAGATTCTTACGTATTTGTTTTACTCATCATATGTAGATCAAGAAGAAAAAAAAAAAAAGCCTGCCTAGCAGCTGATTTGACTTCAGTTATATTAGCATAGCACTTCTCTATAGGTGTAAATTAATCAGTAGAAATATTTTTGCAGTTATCATTTGAGTTTTAAAAATGTGTTACAGGGCTGGGGAGATAGGTCAGCAGTCTAAGCGCCTGCCTCACAAGCACAGGGACCCAGGTTCAATCTCATGTACCACATGTCATGCAGGTCCCTCACAGAGCAGGCCACCAAAACCAGGCATGGTGGTGCACCTTGGGATGGTGCCTCCCCAGTGCTGGGGAGGCTAAGACAGAAGGATCACTATGAGTCTGAGCTGAGACCCAGTACCAAATAAATAAATGTTTGTTGTTTTTTTTTTTTAATAATATGTTACCAAAAAAATGGATGGTAGTGCCCATAGCAACCTAAAATATATACAACCTAGTTAAAAGCAGTTTGAGTACTATTACAAATAAGAGCAATTGCTGATTCATCTGTCTGCTTAATGGACTTTTTAAGTTAATTATTAATGAAAATCTGATGTTCAGTAAGTAACAAGCAGAGCAGGTTTGATATTTTAAGTTACAAGTTAGTTTCCAAATTTCTGTTCTCAAAAACTGTTATTCTTTGCCTTTAGGATAATCTAATCTGGGATAATGAAAAAATAACAAAACATTGGATTTCACATAGCAGTTGATAAAGAGTAGATTTCTGTGTTCACTGGCTTTTCATAATGTACCCAAGCTAAATAATGCAAAATACCCCATGGCTTTGAAAGAGTTATTCTGACAAGTAAATGCTAAAGTAACCCAGAGAATTGTCACAGTAAAAGATTAAGTAAATCCAAATATCTGTGAAACAAAAATGAAAATGATCCTTCTGTTCTATCCTTATTGAAGGAAAATGCAGTTATACTGTTGTGACACTTCTCTCCTCCAACCCTGATGCCAGGAATCGCAGAGTCAGCTTTACTGTAGTCCTGACTCCTAGCCATACCCAAAGAGCAACTGTATCCCAGGCCTGAAATGAAGCCCAAAATAATGCAAGCCTCTCTATCTGAAAATTCTCATTTAAGATCATAGGTGACCCGTCCGATACCCTTTTTCACAGAGGTAAGGCAGGTTGCCGTCTTCAGTGCGGTTGCTTGGTTCGCGGGTGTCAGCGTATATGGTTGGTCGG
>NDGM011010330.1:0-15182 GCA_002564305.1 Octomys mimax | reverse complement strand
GTCTGGAATGAAATAAAGTCAGAGTCGTGTCCTCATCCACTTGTTGGGCACAAATGTCACTCTGTCACCAAGAGTGGTCAAAATGCTGTGATTTTATTATTACACAGTGGGGGAGGGGGAGAGTAGAATTCAAATGAAGCTCAAACTACACCCAATGCACCTGCTCTGCCCTCCAGACTGTATTCAAGGCAGCCTCCTTGGTGGGCAGCTGGAGGCTCCAGCCCATTCTGACCCTGAGCTAAGCCACCTGGGATCCAAGAAGCACAAGCCGGGCAACCTCCAGGCAAGACCGGGGCTTGTGAGTCAAATCTGACACAGAGGCCTTCCAGGTGGCATTCTGAGCTGAGAACTCTAGGACATGTCCTCAGACAACCTCTGCTCTCACAATCGAAATGACTGGAGACAGCAGTAAATGAAGCTGCTGGAATAAAGCGGTGAAAAGAAAAACACCAGTGAAGACATGCTTATGATTTTTCTGGTCTTCAGGCTCAGTACTTAATGTCTCGTGTGCACCTTAAGAGAACTCATAGCTGGCCCATTTCACAGAGAACAGAAGCACAGAACATTCAGGAGCAACGAGCCTGAAACCCCCGTGGGACATGGACGCTGGCTTGAGGCGCTCCCTGCACCCTGATGGCCGCATTCCACCAGAGATGACTGCCCTGACAGCACCGCAGCGCTCTGAAGGCTATGACCGTCCTACTCACCAAACTTCCTGGAATTTCTTCAATCTGCAAGGCCTCTCTTGATTGCGCCGCCTCCGAAACCACCTTTCAACTTGGCGCTCTGTTAAGTTACATTTCTTTGCCAGTCCATAAATATCAGTCTGAAAAAAATGAGACGAATAAGTAAATGATAAAGAGCAGAGTTAGATGGGCCAGCAGTCGGGAGAGTGAGATGCGGTTGCAGTAATTTTGTACTGGAGAGGAGAAAGATTCAGCCCTGAGACCTTAAGCTACAGTATTCATTTCTTTTGCTCAGAGAATCACACACACACACACACACACACACACCCCAAAAATGAAGTAAAAAAACAGGGAGAATATTAGTAACTCAGCTCTCTGGGTTACTAATTTCACTTCTCTGTGGATTGATAGCAACCCACATGTTCAAATTACATATACAAGCTTGCTCAATCAACCAAAAAAATTTTAATGTATTTAGTACAGGGTCCACAGGGTCTCACTACACAGATGGGACTCATAGTGATCCTCCTTTTCAGCCTCCCAAGCACTGGGATTACAGGCAAGTGCCACCACGCCCAGTCTCAATCACCATTTCAGCACGCCCCGGGGATGGGGCCAGCACAGCATGTGGTGCCGGGCTGCTTAGTCCACTAAGCTATCTGGCCAGCCCTCAAAAATTTTAAGAGTTGTACGGTTTAAAATGTCAATCAAGTCCATCCAAGTCTTTTCTACAAAGAAAGTGAACCCTTAAGAATGTTATAAACTTGTCTAAGACCTAAAATTAATACAAAAGTCCTGATAAAAATTTGGGCTCAGGTGCTTTCTCCTATTTCACATGATCTTTAATTGCTCCAGAGGAGAATTCAAGAAAAACTCGAAGAGGTGTTCGCGTTTCACTTTCATGTTAAATCAGATGTAGCCTATTTCAAGCTAATCTAAACTACTTAAATAATTAAAATAATAATTATAAAATATGACAATGATGTTGCTTCTCCTCTGGGAAAGAGCTGTCGACTACAGTTTCAAGCTGGAAACAGTATAGATGATGAAGTAACTCAAAGATACAACCTCAAAGTTCCCGTAGGACCAAGCACAAGCCTAAATGCCCAGGAAGACGAGGTCCACTTCACAGTGGGATACTGACCAGGTGTGCTTGGCAGAGTAATCCAGTGGCAATACTACTACCACAAAGTATAATGCTCTGCAATTTTTTTGTAATTGTATTAATTGCTTGATATTTCATTATCTAATGTGAACATAAGAAAAATTTTAATAGCCTCTTAATTCTAGCATGAAAACATAACATTGTATAAAACTGACATTCCCCTTGAGTGGGAGCAACACAGATGCAGCTAACAGAGAAGCATATGGCCCATCCCCAAGGGCCAGCTGTGGCCAATCTGCCTAGCACTCCCTGAGAGGAAGTACAGCCCTAGGATTCTAATGTGAAACCATATATGGAAGGGTCTACCAGGTGTTCAGGATCTCACTACTAGATCAGACTCATAGTGATCCACCTGTTTACAGCCTCTCAGGAGCTGGGATTATTGGTGTGCGCCACCACACCCAGTCTCAATTGCCATCTCAGTGCGCCTGGGAGGCTGGCTTGGCAGGCCGGGGTATCAAACCCCCGGCCCCTGCACCTGCTGCAGGTGCTTTAATCCGCTGAGCTATTTGGCCAGCCCAAAAAAAATTGATGAATACCTCAAAGTAAATTTAAAACATTATGAATCAGCATGGTAATAACCAAGCAAAGCTTGCCTCTGGCCTGATGGCTGGACGTCTCATTGCTTGGGACCAGCCAGATACCTTCTGCTGTCTCCTCTCATATGGTCCATGGAATCCTTCAGGGACCCAGGACAGTAGCAGATAGTCATCAGAAACCACCATGCTGAAGACTGGCAGAAGACTAATTGCAATTTTGACCTCCCTGCAAAGCTGCTTGCCTGTTACTTAATTTGAAGAAAAGGATAGAAAAAACAAAAGCAGGACACAACTCCTTTTACTCTATTTTCCTGTAAAGTATCTGCTCTTTCACAGGCTGAGGCTTTGCCTATTGCTTTTGGCTAATTTCTTGAGCATCTCGGTTGGCAGTTATCCCCAGATCCCAGCCTCTTTGCTGCTCACATGTCCCCTGTAAGATAAACTGCACTAGATGGCACATGTGCTCTAAAATTCATGGGTGACTCCATCTAGCCAGCTTACACTGGTTGTAAAAATTGACTTTAGGTCAGTCTTCAAGTGCCCCATTTTCTTTAGCTCTTTCAGAACTTGCTTGTTTTGGACTGATTTTCATCATGCTCTGACTGAAGCAAAGGGTTAGACCAGTGATGGTGAACCTGTCAAAGTTTTCAGTGACAACCAACAATGGGCTGCAGCACGTATGCCATAGGCTTGTTGCCCCTCGGCCAAACAATCAAGTCTACCGTTACTATATTTGATCAACGGCAGAAAAACAGATCTGCTGGCCTGAGCTGTTGGTCTGTTTCATGGTTTCTTCCTAAGGTATCTTGAAGTTGTTATTGATACACACACACACAATTGCACATACGTAGTCACAAGAAAATTGTGCAAAATCACAGATTGAGACTCTCACTGAAGTTAAGGTATATGTTATTTTGGGCTGCAGCTACACCATGCTATGCCTTTCTGAGCTAACCAGCCCCAAACTGATACTGTGTACAATAAAAAGATTTGTTTTATTGTTGCAACCTACAGCAGTGGAAGAGCATTCTTGGGTTCCTACACTCAATTCTTTCAATAAAGGTGTCATCTATATATAATTAATCACTGTTCTTGATTTGTAATATATTTGCAGTAATAACACCCATATGTTGGATCACCATAAATCTATTTTTAGCTCACTTAGAAACCTTTCTTATTATCTTAGCTGTGAACTAAGAAAATGCGAGGTATAGCATTGGCCAAATTACTGCGTGTGGATATTCTCAGATTGGTTTGTTCCTACGACTGAAATTACTATTAAGTTATGAACTTGGCCTTTCTGTATTACAGTCTAACTTTCTAAGTTGTGAAGCTTTAGCAAATTGCATTTTGTTATCTTCATTTGCTACACAAATGCTGCCTTGGACTTGGAATCTCAGTAATATGAACTGGGATCTGAATTACTTTCCTTTACCTTCTTGTTTAATAAATGAAGCTTTTAACACATTGAAGGTCATGTGTCACTTTTTTCTCTTACTTGACACAAATATCCAAATTATGCCTTTATTAATTAAGACTACTGTCATTTGGGTTGAAAAAAAGACCACAAACATAGTTCCAGGCTTTAAGATGTATTTTGTTTAACTCGCCATTTACAGAGGTTGAAGTCACTGGAGCCGAGGGGAAAGTTGCCTGGCTTCTCGTGACAGGTCAACTCGCTGCCCCTTGCTGTGTCGTGGCTGCCTTATTCCATCATAAGTGTTATCTGCTCTTTAAATTTCTTCCTTTTGTTCTTAGTTTTCTTTTTTCTTTGTGGCTGGTTCAGCCCACCCTGGGGCCAGGGCTGGCACAGCATGTGGTGCCAGGGATCCAACCACAGTACCTGCGCTTTGCCTAAGCTTGCCTAAACAGGCACTTTAGACTGCTGGGCTATCTTGCTGGTCCCTTGGTTTTCTTTTAATTACTACTATTTTCTTTTTATAGCAGGAAACTGACAGGGACTAAATTTTCTAGGTTATCTTAAATATCCTGTAAAACCTTACCTAGTGCTTGGTCATAAATACCCAGTACAACAAGCAAACAATAGGAACAACACTGATCACGTTTTATATAAGCTGTCACTAGAGTCAATTTTGCCCAAGAAGAAACAGATGAGGAAAATGAGGACTCCTGGGAGAGGTCGAATTTTCACAAATATGGCTAATTCACTGTCCTTCTGAAGGCTGTACAATGATGTCTAGAGATTATTATCACCAGTGAGAGCAAATGTATTCAGATAAATGGCTACAGTCATTTAGGGCACACGGAAGCCAAGAGTACGTGAGCACAGGCTTTCAGACTGCCGCCAGCCCAGAAGCTGCTGTGTCTGTGCAGAAGCTGAGGACAGAACAAATTCTGAGGCAGCTGCTGCTTGCCCGGGCCACTCAGCACTCCACGCCTCCGTGCATCAGAGCTCAACACACTGCTGAATGCAGGAAGCTCTCCAGAACAAACAGACAACAGCCATAGTAGCTGCAACCAAATCCCAGTAAAAAAAAGTGGAGGGCTCAAAAAATGTACCTATCCCGAAATAGCGTAAACTTATAGTCTTTATTCGCAAAATGACTGGTGATAGCAGAAAGTATTCCCCATGAAAGAGATGCTGCTTTTTGCGATAGTTTTGGTTCATCCATCATGTTAACTATGGAAGTTTGAAGTTGGGGTAAACCCTACCTTTGCCTGGACACTAGTTTTTACACCTATTAATTAACGACTGTTTTGGTGAGCTGCAAGCAGGGAGTGCCCTACAGCATTCAATCCATTTGCCCCCAAATAGTCACAGGTGGCGCATGTGGCTGCAGCATTTGCCCAGAGATGGCACACAGATTCCAGTCCTAACTTCACCCCCATCATTTGCCATGAAATACTGGACTTTTACGACTCTTCACATTGTGCTAGTCTTTGAAAACAAAAGACATCATCCTATTTGTAGCATTCTCTTCTTATTAGTGTTATTTCCCTTTACAAAATATAGTTATTCTTGATCACTGAAAATTGCTGGCAGTGAGCTAAACGTTCCTAAATGGGAAATGAGCTTAAAAGGACACTTTTTTATGGTAAAGCAAATGTTGACTATCTTGAAAATTTCAGCCCTGAGTGTGATCAGGGGCACAGCACATTTCTGATACACTGCATCCCCGAATAAAATAAGCGCACTCCTTATGAAATCAACCCAGGAAGAGCTTTGTTATGTAGGCGATGTGTCTTGAGAGTGCTGTGACCACTGGAAGTGTCAGGTATGGGCCTCGCTGTGCTAATGATCACCTTTCTTCATCATACACTTTGAATATATTACCTTTAAAAATTAAACCTACCATTCAATCACAGTCTTTACAGTCAAATCATGGCATTGGTTACTAACTTGCAACACTATGGTTGAACATTTATTAACATGTGCTACTTTATATTATGTATTTATAATTTGATATTGTGCTTGGAAATATCTGTCAATAGAGCAAAGAAATAAATCCAAATGAATCAAATCCATTGTGGTGACTGGAAGATATTTCTTGCACACACAAAAGCAAAGTCAATAATATGCAATGTATTGATTTATTATAAATGTCCTACTAACCTGTTTTGAAACTGTCACACTGCTACTTCTTTCTCAATGAAAGTAATATAAAAAATTTAAGAAATAAAAGAAAGAAGACCAGTGAATCCACAAGCAAAGATTTCATACTTACTTGCAATGGCCTAGTGGAATTCTTGAAAAAATTCTCTAAGATGGTATTTGGTATAATTTTTCGAACTGGCTTTTGAATGCCAAATGCTTTTGCTACAGGAGTAGCAATAAACCTACAAAAATATGAAAAGAAAGTAAGTTCAAGATCTAAGAATGAATCCACAATGACAACAGAAGACTTGATCTGAAATTTGAGGTATACAGTAAAAAGTCAATCATTTGTTGGCATTCCATCGAATGTTCCCACAAAACCTAAGGGTTAAGGGACTGTTTTCCCACGAGGCACTAAGGGAAGTGCTGTGGACCTGTAAGAGCTGGGGTTCTGCAGAAGGCCCTTAGGTCACTGGGAAGTGTCTTCTTGCCCCCTGACCCAGGAGGCGAGCAGGCCTCACCATGGGTTTCTACTGTGACACTCTGTCCTTGCCAGAGGCTGAAAGCAAAGGGCCACTAGATCTAGAGCTGGACCCAAAATTAACTTTTTTCTTTATAACTTAATTGTCTTGAGCATTTTATTACAGCAATGAGGAGCTGACCAGGTCACACTGTCACTGTAGCTAATTACAGCCAGTGTCTGCCTCTCAAAAGTGCAAGGGGAGCAACTCTGCAGACCTTATACAGTAGTAGTAACTTTAATAATATAGTGAAACACCCACATGACTCTAAAATTCATTTTATGTTAATTCAAATTTATTTATATACAAGTTCTAAGAATTAGAATAAGAATTTTAAGTGCTACTTAGAATTTCATTTTTAATATTACAAGCTATTAAAATATTACTAGAAAAACCTTTATTTGGGAGTATTATCTTAAAGAAATTATGATGCTTCTATTTTAAGTTATAACATGTAAAAATGGCATAACTCTAATGGAAGTATCAAGGAATTATATTGATGGGTGCTGTGGGAGGTATGCAATATTAATAATCCATCACACTGTTTTAGAACGTGATTACACTCTTCCCAGTGCTTGATATTGCTAGTCTTAGCAATCTTACAAATGAGCTGTGGTTTTTGTTGATTTTCCACTACCAACTTTATTGTTTCCTAACTTGGGTTATTTAGTTTGATCTTACTTTTCTAGTTTAAGGTGGAAAGCTAGACGTCCGATTTGCAATCTTTCTTCTTTTGCATCTAGGTGTCGGTGCTGTAAATACCCTTCCAAGCACTGCCACCACTGCATTCCATACACGGCGGTATAATGTTTTCTCTTTCACTCATCTCAAAGCATTTCTTAGTTTACTCCATGATTTTCCTGATTATCTATTTAGAAGTGTGTCACAATTTGCACACATTTGTTAATTCTTTGGTGTTTTTCCTATTATTTCCAATTTCATTTCATTGTGGTCAGGAGGCCTACTTCTCATGATTTGAGTCCTATTAGACTAAAGGCTTATTTCAGGGTCTAACATATAACTTATGGAGAAAGATCTTCATGCACATCAGATGGAGGAGCATTTTGCTGTTATAAGAGGGTTCTGTAGGTGTTTGCTAGGTCTAGTTACCATAGTGTTATTTGAATCTATTTTCTTATTGATCTTCTGCGTAGTTATTTTATACATTATTGAAAATGGAGTATTGAAGTCCACAACTGGTCACATCTATTTACCTACAAAAGCCTCAAGTTTATTTTTTATAGCTGAGTAATACTCCATTGTATTAAAATAACACATCTTTTTATCCATTCCTCAGTTGATAGACATCTGAGTTGTTTCCAGGATTTAGCTATGACAAATTGTGCTGCTATAACTTGGGTGCACATATATTTCCATGGTATGATGTTTCTAGTTTTTCTAGGAAAGAGACCAACATACTCAGAAGTGAAATAAATCAGATCTGCATGTGTAAACATTGTATTGTCTCCCTAGTGTAAGAAACTGAAAAAGTAAAGAAGATCCAAAAGGTGTAACAGGGCCGGGGAGATGGCTCAGTAGAATAAGTGCTTGCCTGGCAAGAGCAAGAGCCTGAGTTCAATCCCCGGTTCTGAAGAAAAAAAAGGTATAATAGGTATTGTGGAAGGGAAAGGAACAGCTCAGAAGGAAAGAAGTAGGATGAGAGAAAGAAGAAAAGAAAGGGGGAAAAAGATAAGACAATTGTACTACTTACTAACTTCTATTAGTTCATTGAAAGCAGCAGTTAGTGCTTATATGGTTTGGTCAATTTTGCCTGCCTGGTGATCTGAGCACCTACTTTGAAGATAACAATATGCAATATAACAACTATTGTTAATCTCCTATCTTCTTGTTTTGAAGTTCTGTATTGCTTTTATTGTTTTTTATTCTACTTAAAATTAAAAGTAAATAAGTAAATTAATAAAGTCTACAAGTGTTGAGCTGCCTCCATTCCATACAGTTTTTATTTTCCATACTTAGGAATCTTTTTACTTGGACATATGTTTGGAATTGGCACCTTTATCCTTTTATTGTTATAAAAATGCATTTTATCACTAGCAACAATTTTAAAAATCTATCAAATTCTCTCTTAACTGATATTAATACAGACATCTCAGCTCTCCTTTGGTTATTATTTATTACAGCATTTTCCAACCTTTTATGTTCAGCCTATATGTGTCTCTGGTGGACATCATGCTGTTAGATAACGCTATTCTATTTCTCTTTTTATAGGCAGCTTTTAATTAGAATGTTTAATCCATTTATATTTAAAGTAATTACTGACAACATAGATTTGTTGTTCACACTGCTACTTTTTTCTATGCCTTTTGCCTTGTTTTATTAACCTGCTACTATCTTCTATTGTTTTAGAAAGATTTTCTACCATGCTACTTCAATTCCTTGTCATATTTTTTATTTTCATAGTTTTCTTAGTAGTTAGTTCAGGAATTACCACTAACATCTTAATTTATAAATACTTCTTCAAGTTATTAACCAATTGCTAGAAAAAACATCAAATTGTCTTCAATGGATTAAAAACTCCAAGCTTAAGAAAAATTCCAACCTTTCTCCTTCTTTGTACTGCTATTCTCACACAAATTATATCTATGTATTCTAATCAACACAGACTTATGATTATTATTTTATATGATTGAATTAATAGAAAAAAATTGTTAGAAGCCAAAAACACAGTTACACTGTTTTGGAGATTTTTTAACACCTGTCAATAGTGTAATTTAGCATATAAAACCTTTAATAACCTTATTTTTCATTTCAGTCATACTTTTTCAAGTCACAACTTCTATTT
Source organism: Octomys mimax (assembly GCA_002564305.1). Taxonomy (NCBI): domain Eukaryota; kingdom Metazoa; phylum Chordata; class Mammalia; order Rodentia; family Octodontidae; genus Octomys; species Octomys mimax. The sequence goes on along the minus strand of NDGM011010330.1, from coordinate 5,912 downwards.
ATTATTATTTATAATAATATTTATTATTATTTATTATTATTTACTACTTTGATATTGTTGATTTGATGGGACATTTTTCTCATAATTTCATTTAGTTCTTAGACATGGTTTTCTTCAATTCTTTGAACATATTTAGAACATCTAAAGCCTTTGTTAAGTTAAGGCTTCTTCAGAGATGTATCTGGCCATAATTTCTCATTTTCTTCCAACTCTCCACACTCTGTGGTGCACAGGATATGCTAAATACTGAAAAGTGGCCACTCTATCTTCCCTTCTTGGAGTCTGTTGTTGTCTATTGCTCATTGTCCACTTGTTTAGTTCATTTTTAAGACTACCTTTTAAAGGCTGGATTCTTTGGGCACTGAAGAGTCTATGAGGCTGATTAAGTAAGCAACTAATGATTGGACAGAGATTTCTGTGAATGCCTAGAACAGTGGTGGCAAAGTTATGGCTCCTGTGCAGTTTTAAAAACAGAAGATATTAATGTATGAGTTGTTTTTTTCCTAAACAAAACCCCTCAATATTCAGGTTTAACTGCAGTGCTGGCACTTTGCAATAAATAAGTGGGCTTGGGGGTTGGGGCACTGATCTCTAAGCGGCTCCCCATCACTGGCCTAGAACCAGGAGGTCTCCCAGTCTTTGCCTAGGGTTCTGTGTACATGGTAGGACATATGTGCAACCCCAGCCGGGACATGCTCCTCCACCTTCGCTTTCATTTTTGGTTACAAACAGCTTCATGGCCATCAAGGAGCAAGAGCTTCAGCCTTTCCCTGAGCAGTCATATAACCCGAGGCATGTTTAAATCTTTACAAATAAAAGTGCTGTCCTAGATTTCCAAAAATGTGCCAGAGTTTTTGTTTGTTGGTGTGTTTGAGTTTTTTGTTTGTTTGTTTTGTTGGTTGGTTTGGTTTGGTTTTTATAGCCCATTTCTGGACATCTCATTTCCCAGGTTTTCATTTTAAACTTTTTGGTAAGTTTATGATTTGATCCAGTTTTTTTTTTTTAATTTTTAACTTTTTATTTAGTACAGGGTCTACAGGGTCTCACTGTACAGACCGGACATGTAGTGATTCTCTTTTCAGCCTCCCAAGTGCTAGGATTACAGATGTGCACCACCACGCCCAGTCTCGTTCCCTGTCTCACCATGTGCTGGAGGCGGGGCTGGCATGGTGTGCTAGGGGTTGAACTCCGGGCCTTGCGTCTGCTAAGTAGGTGCTTTAGTCCGCTGAACTATCTAGCCGGCCCTTTGATCCAGTTTTTAACCCACTGCCTCCAAGAGTTATGAAGATGTTCAACTACCTATAATATTAATCCGGAGCCAGGGCTTTTTCACCACATAACCCCTAAGTGGGCTCTACTAAGGACAGCCTCGTTGGACCTTGTTCTGGGAGGCCACTGGTCAAGGGCCGCTCTCTAGGGATGGTGCTGACAAGGAGCTCCAACTTGTCCTGCTTCCCTCAGTGGCTGTCAGGCCAGTGGTCTCACTGCACTTGTGACTTGGTGGGATTTAAAGGCTGCTGCAGAGGTGGAGAAGAAAAGCAGTCACAGGCAAGCCCCAGTGCCACACAGTTTGCTGTTCTTTCCAATATTCAGTTGTTTTTCTTTAATAACATGCCCCAGATTGCTGCCAGCCTGAAATAATTCTTGATTACGAAAAAGTTAAATCTGACAATTTTTTTCTGGTCTTTTGGTTCCTCTCATGGAGGACAGAATTTTGAAACGTCCTTCCTTCTGACATCTTTGTTAGCCCACTAGTGCTCTGTGATTCTAACTTGCATTTTCCAAATGACTAGTGATGCTGATCAGATTTCGTGTGCTTCTTTTCTGTTTACATATATTCCTAGATGAAGTATATGCCCAAGTCTTTTGCCCATTTCAAAACCAAGTTATGTATTTCTTTGTTTATTATTCAGTTACAAGAGCTCTTCATATAATCTGAATTCAAATCCTTCGTAAAATATGTTTTACATATATTTTCTCCCAGTTTGGAACTTGCCTTTTTATTTTACTTTCAATATCTCTTTTAAAAGATACTTACTAAGGCACTTTTGTATATCCTGTAATTCAAGCATGTAATTCAGTGACTTTTTGGTAATTATACTATGAACTGTAACCAGTGCCATCAGTCAGCTGTAGCACACTGCCATCACCGCGGTGTGATCTCGTGTGTAAACCGCTAATCCTTATTTCTTCCCAAACCTGCCTGAGGCGAAAACTAATGTATTTTGTCTTTATGGCTTTGAATTTTCTGGACATCTACTATAATTAGACTCACAATACTATCTGTCATCACTTGTGTGAGGCTTCTTTCACGGAGCACAACATTTTGAGGTTCATCCACCTCAGAGTGTGTATTTGTACTTAGTTCATTCCTTTATATTGCCAAGTAAGGCCCCACAACATGGATAAACACTCCGATGACTTTTAAAGAGCAAACGTTTCAGCTCCTCATGAAGGGAAACCAAAGCATATGTCCAAGCACATCCCTGTACTCAGATGCTCATGGCAGCTTCATTTGTAATAGCTCAAAACTGTAAACAACACAGATTTCCATCATCTCGTCAGAAGTATAAATAGTGTCGTGGGACACCCGCATGTTGAAAGGCTACTCAGCGGTACCAAGGAGCCCGATAGACACCAAAAGTGGAAAAAAAAAATCCCCAAAGCATTATGTGAAGTGAAAGAAGGCTAAAATCTATGACTCTACTCATAGGAAATACTAGAAAATACAACACTATAGTGACAGAGCACAGCAGTGATGGCATGGGACAGATGGCAGAGAAGCATGAACTGAACACGGGGCAAAGGAAATGTTTAGTTTGATGGAAATATTTATCACGATGGCTGTATGACTATATCTGTGTCTAAATGCATCAAATTTTAACGTATAAAATCAGTAAAAAAATAAAGTTTTAAAAAATTATGATGCATTCCTATTGTTTCATTAGTTCCAACAGTCTCTAACTTCTGCCAGGTCCAGTTTGCTCTAGATATTAATAGAGTTTCTGCATTTAGTTATAGTAATTTAAATTATAAATGATCATTTAGGCCTTTAATTCATTTTTTATATCCATGGGAGCTGGATAGAAAATTTCCTAAAATAATATGATAAAATGTATAAATCAGTCCAACTTCCAGATGGACTAAGTTCCTTTGAATATGGCCTACGCATTTCAGAGAAAGAAAAGCAAGCTAATTATGCACCAGACATGCCCAGAGTAATGTGGCTACATTATAAAATACAGAATTTATTTACAAACATGAAAGAAAAAATTAAGTCTTAGCACCATACCATTTGTGTCAGCTAACAATACATGCACGTAACGCATGGGTTTTCCTAGGTTCCACAAATAAAGGGCTATCAGATGTATTAGGACACAGTAAAGGGGAATAAAATTAAGGAAGGGGGCTAAATGAGAATTCATTTTAAAAACTAATTCAAATAAATCAACCTAAAAAATTCTTATACAGACCAACAACATGGTGCTGTTTTTATGATTTGAAGAATACAATTAATTAATTTGTTCTTGGCATGAAAGGTCTAAAATCACCCTCATAATACTAAGAAATACTTAACATTAATAAATCCCAAAAAATATATGTAAGAGTGTTTGGGATAAATATTAAAATTAGTTCATTTATCCAACCCACTCATTGAAAATTTTTATTGGAGAAAAGACCCATTATTGTTAGAATAATACAAAATGGATGGTTTCATATTGTAGTATTCTCAATCATATTCACCCAGTGCTATCTCTTCAAATATTAGAAATCAGAAAAAATAAAAAAGGAAAGAAGAACTGAATCAGATATGTGCAGTAATGGAATAAAACCTATTTTAAAGCCAAATGAAATATAACATACCTTTCTAGATAGTCATTGAAAGACAAGTATATGGATAAATATATACATTTGAATTAAAAACATATATTCAAAGATTGCTTATTGATATGTATTATATATATATATAATTAAGAAAGAAATGTGATCCTTTGTTAATTTCAAGAATAGAAAATTTTTAATAGAATGAGGCAAGTATATAAGTTTTTCTTTCATTTCAAATAGATCTAGGAAATCATTCAATTACTTTACCTACTAAAAATGTAGTTAAATATGGATAAGCTCTTAATTAAAATCTGTTTTTAAAAGATGAAGAAAGAAGTACAAGAAGAGAGCTGGGGAGACAGCTCAGTGGAATAAGCGCTCCCTGGCAAGCGCAAGGGTCTGAGTTCAATCCTTGGTTCTGCAGGGAAAAAAAAAAGTACAAGAAGTATCCGATAAGCCAAGATGAAGAAGAAAACTGTATTACCTCTAAAGAGAGTTTAGAAATTAATTTGCCTAAATTTTGATTTTATTGATATGGAATAAAATAGAAATTTCTGAAAGGAATCAAAAAGACTGATGAACCTTTGCTCCCAGAGAAACTCTTCAAAATTAGGTTAATTACTACTGAATGTGTCTCTAAGGCCTGCTGCCACTGCAGATCTGAGCTTTCAGACACCCTGCTCTGTCACGAGACGGCCCTCTGACTAGCACCACATCAGTTACCTGGGAGCCAAAACTATATGCCTCCTTGGTCTTCAACATTATTATGGAATAAAAGGAATACAGTCTTAGGCAGATACTAAGAATGTTCAATTTAAATATTTCTCCAAAATAGACACAATAGCCTACTGGCACGGGTTTGACTCCTAGCCCTAAGCAGTCAGAGGCTCCCGGAGGAGACATGTCCAGCAGGTTCTACACAAGAGAACAAGCTCTCTGCAGTGACGCAGGTCGCAGGTAACCCTTACACGAATGTGCTTATTTTGAGACTATTTCCATCTGGCACAGCCATCGACACTGATTTTCCAACTTCTGAAAATTGCTGCCGATGAGTTCCTCCACCTCCCCTAGCTTTCTTGGAAGAATGAGGTCCTTTCTGGCCCCTCTTGACTTTATGGGGCTAGTGGAAACGGTAGAGGTGGGAGTCTAGCCCCTTGTACAATTAAATAAAAGGCAGAGATGGCCTTCTGATTTTACCATCTCCTTTGACTTCTGCCTTTGTCTTGCTGTAATTGACACTGAGCTAATGTGTTCATGCCTTAAGTGCTAAACTTTTGACAAATTTCTATCTTTTTTCTTTAAATATCACTTCAGATCATAGAAGAATGTACGGAAGACAAATTAATTAGTTACTGGCACTGTGCCCCAGAGCCACACCCCAGCTCTATCTCACTACTCTGACTTTCCTGGGAACATTGCTTTCTGATCTTAAAGGGCTCTTTGCTGGAACTAAAGGAAAAAAGTGAGCCAATCAAATCACAACTCTTCAGAGAATGAGAAGTTGTGTTGTAAGTACAGTCTAGGATAAAAGAAGGAAGATCTCTTGTGAGTCATAAATGACAGACTTTCCTGAAACATTGGGACCAATTTATGTGAACTTTTAAGATAGTTCAGAAAATTTCATATCTCTGAACATTTCTTTGAGCCACATATTTTCCCTGAAATATTAATTTTTTCTCTTCTATCAGGAATATTTCACTGTGAAAGTCCAAGAATACTGATACAGTAAAAAAAAAAAATATAGCACTCCAAAATCAATAATCCCAGACCTATTGTCATACACATGGGTTCAAGGCTTAGGTCTGTTCATTTCATACAACTGTACCCTGGCTAGGGCACATATCTTTTATTTTCTTTCTGCAGATTGAGAACATACCACTTGTGATAGTATATACATCTTTGACTATAAATTTTTATGAAATGCAAAATGTAACCAATATTTTATTTATTATCTGAGTGGCGAAATCCACTATTTTTAGAATAGAAAAATTAGTGGAATAGAAACTCTAGAGAAATATAAGCTTGGGGACTGGGGAGATGGCTCAGTAGAATAAGCGCTTGCCTGGCAAGTGCAAGGGCCTGAGTTC
>NDGM011010326.1:0-11852 GCA_002564305.1 Octomys mimax | reverse complement strand
CCCTATTCTTTCCCCACTGAAATCTCTTGACCTCTTCATTGTGATGGTTATTTTTATGCATCCACTTGAGGAGGTTCTAGTGCTTAGTCATTTGGTCAAATACTCATCTAGATGTTGTTACAAAAATATTCTGCATGTGTGACTAACATCTATGATCATTTGACTTTACATAAAAGAGATCATCTTCAGTAATATTGATGAACCTCTTCTAATCAGCTGATAGCCGAAAGAGCAAAACTGGGACTTTCCTGGAACAGAAGAGATTATGCTCAGGCCAGGCATGGTGGCACATGCCTGTAATCCCAGCACTTGGGAGGCTGACGCAGGACAATTGTTGCCAAGTTGGAGGCCAGCCTGAGCTATAAAATGAGCTCAAGTCCAGTCTGAGCTGTACAGTGAGACTCTGTCTCAAAAAGACAAAAAAAATAAAAAAATAAGGGCGTCAGCGCCCTTAGGCTGCTTTTCATGCTCAGACTCCCGCCCTCAGCACGAGACCACTCATGCTCCATGTCCTGTGCACATGCCGTGTGAGCAATAGTGCCATTGGGCTGACTTCCAGGTCCAGCATGCGAGTTGAATGGGTCGCAGCAGCTGCCTTCGCCTCAGGGACAGCTGTAATTGGATACCTAGCTTATAAAAGATTCTATGTTAAAAGATCACAGCAGCAAACCTATGATAAACCTTCACATCCAGAAAGACAACCCCAAAGTAGTCCATGCTTTTGACGTGGAGGACTTGGAGGATAAAGCAGTGGACTGCTGTTGTTGGAAGTCTAAGAGGTTCCCATTCTGTGACGAGTCTCACACAAAACACAACGAAGAGAGTGGAGACAGCATGGGGGCTCTGATCACCAAGAAAAAGGAAACTTAATTGGACACATTGGGTGCTACAAGTCAGCCCTTTGTGGTGTTACCTGATTGTTTAATCAGAGTGGCTCCCACTTCCATCTCATTCACCCCTGGATTCTAGCTGCGGTATGTTGCGAGCTTCAGCTTTCATGTTCATGGTGTTTGCCTTACTTGTTGGAACATCATGGTGCACATTAGTTTAAACAGAAAAAAGAAAATGGAAAAACCAATTTCATGGCTTATGGGTTATTTTAGTCTTGACAAGATCCATTTCTTTACATAAAATAATGGTATGAGAAATAGTTGTATCTTGATGTTAACATGAAATTATTCTACTTTCTGAGCAAGGTGAATAGAGATGCAGGAATGGAGACCCATGAAATCGGCACACCTGAGGTATCCAGACTCCCGTGTTCATTGCAGCATGATTCACCATAGCCAGGACATGGACTCGACCCACATGCCCATTAGTGGATACATGCACATGGAAATATGCACACAGTAGAATATCATCCAGCCTGAAGAATGGGGTCCTGTCATTTGCAGTGATGTGGACAAGCCTGAAGGATATTATGTTAAGTAAAGAAGCCAAGCAAATGTCATATTGTTCTCACATATATGTGGAAGTTAAAAAAGTTACCACAGAATACAGAGTAGAATAGCAACTACTGGAGACTGGGAAGAGAAGGGGAAGGAGGGACAGAGGAGGATTGGTTAATGGGTACAAAAGCACAGTTCATATGAGGAAGAAGTCTGAGGGCTCTGTGACACAGCAGGATGGCTACAGCTAGCGATACACTCATGGTAGCCAAGCAGGCTGGCACAAGCCTGCGATCCGAGCACTCTGGGAGGCTGAAGCACAAGGATCACGATCAGGAGAGAAATGAGACAAGAAAAAGACATGAGAAACATTCAACACAGGCAAGAGTTAAATTGGAGTCTTGTCTCTGAGATCCTTTCTCAAAATGAGAACTGGTCTCAGAGTCAGTAGAAGAGTGCTGAGATGCGGTGCAGTACAAAGGTCCTGGGGCTGGGGTTCAAGGCCTAGTATTGCAAAAAACATGCATTTTTAGTTGTGTAATTCAAACTAACCAGAAAAGAGGATCTTGAATGCTTCTAACACAAGGAAATGATAAATATTTGAGGGGATGGATGTACTAATTTATACTTATTTGATTGTTTCACATAGTAAAAATGTCAAAAATCACACTATACTCCATGAATATAAATGTATCTCAATTAAAAGCAATAATGATGTTCAATAAAGATTGAATAGTCTTGTTTTATTCCTAACCTTAGAAGAAAAGCTTTCTATTTTTCACCAGTACAGACAACTTAGCTGTGTGTGTTTTAAAAAATTCTCTATTAGATTAAGAAATTTCCAATTATATTCCTCATTTGTTGAGTGTTTTTATCTTAAAAGGGAGTTGGATTTTGTTCTGTGTGCATGTATTGAGATAGTCCTGTGTGTTATTTTGTCTGTGTTGTGCTATGTTTGTTGTATTGTATTGTACTGTACTGTATTGTATTTTTCTTTATGACATTGATTTAGGACCTCACAGTTTAATTTTTGTACATTGAACCACTGTTGAATTCATGGGATAACTTTACACATGTATAATCCTTGTGTATATTGTTAGACATATATACTTGCACACAGATACATATGCAATTTAAAAACCTTTGTGTTAAAAGCATTCAGCAATAAAGCAATTAACAAAGAAACAAAAATAAACCCTGCAGACAACTTTTTAGTTGATGACACTTTTGTAATTTTTCAGAATTATCATCTCCATAACATTGTCTAATAGTTTATTTGAATTCACCAAAATCCATAAATGACCTAGTCATTATGATGAATCAGACTTCACTAGAAACACAGAATTCAATATAGTTTACCGAAGGACACTAAATTTCTGCCATAATTTCAGACATCCTGTCCTTTTTCTCCTTGTTATCTCTCTTCCAGTCGCTACTTCCAGATCCATGAGGTGGTGACGAATTGGGGTGGGTGAGAAAGGCACGCGCTTTGATACCCTCGCCAATGCAGCACCGAGAGACAGCAAGGCCAGCAATGAAGACAAGATGATCCAGGCCTCTGGCGTCTGGTTAACCACTGGCTTGCAGCCTACAGGGCCTGATAGCTCTCCATCACTTGACTCTTTGGCTTTAAGCTCAACTATAATGGCCCAGGAATAGAGGCTCATCTTTACAATGGCTTAACAGTTGTTAGTGAGTTTTTACAATGATCTCAGATGTGCATTATATTCTTGTAGCTGTTTTGTAAGGTGCTCCATTTATTTAGAGTAGAGAAGTTCTTGAAAGCAGAGATACACAGGGCTTATAAAATGAGCACGGCGCAAAAGATTTTGAGATGCATGTAAAGTTCTTTAGCCTATGCTTTTTAAGAGTGTATCAGATGAGATCGCATCTCAGAATTTTTGCATTTTCTTGTCATTCACGTTAGTGTCAGTATAGGTCTCCTTGCCAAGTCTTTCTTACCTCCGGTCACCCTCTTTCTTCTCTTGTTCTCTCATCAGTGAAGATGAAGAACAGCTGTTCAATTTTATGGCTTCAATTAATTTAATTTATATCTACTATAAACATGATTTCTCCCAAACATAATAGAGCATCTCAGTTTGGCATGTAAAAAAGGCCTTTCTTCTCGCCCTAGTCATTTCCAATAGATATATTTTATTGCTTTAATTCATATTTTTGTTTCTGTTGTTACTGTTGCCTTTTTAAAGTAGAATTTTATTTTTATGATTAATTCTTTCTAAGAATTCTTTGGGCATATTTTATTCCAAATTTTTAATAATTTAACAACCCATTGCATAGAAAGATGCTCCTGATAAGAGAATAAAATGAGGGTTTAAGAGATGCTGGATGGCCTCAGAGTCAGCAAAGACTCAGGCAGTTGCCACAGCTCCTCAACAGTGGTGCAGATGGAGCTCAGAAATAAGGATGAAGTTGAAAGCTCGCTTCGTATGTGTATCTAGCACTGCAGCCGCTATTTCACACAAAAGAGAAATTTCAAAAAGGGAAAACCTGGGTCAGTGAAAAGCAAGTACAGGGGCCGGGATTGGATTCTGGTATCACATGCCGTGCTGGCCCCATCCCTGGCACACAAAGCCAGTGACAGAGATTGGGTGTGGCAGTGCATGCCGTAATCCCAGCTCTGGGGAAGCTGAAAACAGGAGGACCACTACGAGTGTGAGCTGCACAGTTGAGACCCTGTACCGAGTACATTTAAAAGGGGAAAACCTGGCCTGAAGCGAAGTGCCTCTTCCATTAGATGACCTTCCCCATCCCAAGGATGGAGAGAACAGTCTTTCGTGAGGATCGGCGAGTAGCTTCTACCCACTAATTGGCTCTGACCTGTGGCCCAGAGGGCAAGAATGACAAATTTAGAAATAGACATGTGATTTCTACACAGGAAGTTGCATAAGGTGTAAACCACAGGGCCAAACTTTCTCCTACAGTGTGGATTTATGGCCTCATGGGAGGACGCAATAGCGGAGCTCACAGAGTGAACCAGCTGCTTGTTCTGGGCTAAACTAGCTTACCCTTTCACCATGTGCAAATCAGATTACTTCCTTGCATACAAGGATTTTTTTTTCCTCTGGTCTATCACCTAGTCTTTGGTGGGCTTAGAGAGATCCCTTCACTGTTTTGGATATTCACAAAGCTGACCAGGATTGTCTTTAGACTATCTCTACTCTAAAGTTTGCAGGGAGGAGCAATTAGATGTTAAAGCAGGCGTTTCACTTTCCATTGCTAATGCAATTTCCTTTTCCCTGGATGTGGCACTGATTAAAAATTACATATGGACCAGATCCAACTCTATTTTGTTAAACAGGGCAGGCAAAAAAGATTGAGATTTGGGTTTTTTCCACTGTCAAATGATTCAGAAAACATGAATTCTAATGGTCTGCTATTTTGTAGCCTGTTTCAGTAGCAGATATGCACCATTGTCAATAACTACCCTTGTGCCTTGCATCCCAGCACTCTCTCTGAAGTTCATGAATGGCTTTGTGTCTAATCTGAATTCCTGCCTGTGGAACTACACTTTGTTCCACCAATTCATGCTTTGATTTTCCCTTAAAACTCTGGCCGAGTCCCCTCTCCCAGGAAGTGTTCTCTGATTTAAATTTAGTATGTATTAGAGTTTGCATTTAGATGTCCCCCCAAAACCTCATGTGGTCACAGGCGGGGCTTTTACAGAGGTGGCTAGATCTAGAGAGTGTGTGACTCTGGAATTGATTTATGGTACGACGCTAGGTTCAAGGAAGGATCCAGGGGGTGAGCGCCTGGATAAGGTAAAAGGGGTAGAAAGAGCTGTGGTCATCCTTTGTTGCTTTGCTACCTTCTGCCTGCCACGGACTGTTTATCTTCTGTGGTGCCTATCTGCCATGCCCCACTGCCTCGGAGCCAGCTGATTATAGACTGAAACTTCAGCAAACTGTGAGCTAAATAAACCTGTCCTCCTTTAACTTTGGGTGTCAGGTAGCTTGTCTCAGCAACAACAAAAATAACTAAGATGGCATTTGCGTCCCACACAGGCCTTCTTTCTGCCTTTGCCCTATTGCTTTGCATGTGATCTGGACAAAGCTTTCTTGACAACTGCCCTGTGAGGAAGTTGCTGTCATTTCCAAGGCCACTGAGCTGGGGCCTAACACAATCAGGATGCAGAGACCCTGCTCTTAACCACTTCCCAGCACAGCTCTGTTCTCGATTGCTACATCCTCAGCCTGAGGAAAAAGCCCTTAGAAGGCCGGCTCAGCAGCTCTGAGCTCAACTGTAGGATAAACAGTCACTTCAGAGATAACCAGTGTCTATATGGTGTACTGGAGATTCTTAGCCAGATTTCACTGATGTTGTCTTCAACATAAATGGAAGTAGATGCAGATATTTGTGGGGATGGCCCTAGCACATAATTTCCTTAGTTCTGGAGAAAAGAGGTAGTCTGTGTGACCAGCTTAGAGACAAGAGGGCTCAGTTGCATTTGCTCAGTTATAAATTATAAACCCAAGAGACAGTGCTCACAATGACTATTGAGTATATTTATTGAATCTTCACTGAGTACATCTAAATGCCAAACCCCCTGTACAAGGTTTTACATATATATATACATATATATATATATGATATATATATAATATATATGTATATATATATTATATGTGTGTGTGTGTGTGTGTGTAGTGTTGAGTGAAGACAAAATGCTTTTTTTATGAAGCTCATGTTTATTAGAGGAGCTAGACTAAAAAGAGAGTGTGTGATGTATGTGGTCGTAATAAATGCTACCCTTCAGAAAACTTTTGGGGAGTGGATAGAGATCAAGTGTGGGTAAAGAACCATGTGGATTGCTTTTGCTAGGAGGTGAGAGAAAGCTGGTAGGAAGAGACTTGGAAGAGAACTCTACAGGATAAGGAGCTTGCAATGTTCATATCTTGGGGGAGGGTATGTTTTGGATTGCAATTGTAGTGAAAGGAAATATCCTTATCCATAGTGAGAAGAAATATCCTTATTCTTGGCATATTTGCTAAATGGTGAGGAGTTGCTTCTCGGGTTAAATGTCCTAAGGTAAGTTGTTTACTTTCTGAGTCTCATTTTCCCTACTTACACGAAAGCCAGATGCTAACTATGGCCTCTCTAGTAAGATAGAGAAGAAACTAGCTTAGTGAGCCCTCAGTCCCTGCTATAGACAATAAAAGCCCAAAGCCCTCCCCCCATCAAAGATTTTCCATTTCTTGAGTTTCTGTCTTGATATGCTGTCTCCCTCCCAAGCCCCTGACCTGTAGAATTTTTCTCCTGTGACTTTGACCAAGAAGGGAAACCGAGGCCCTTTTAGAAGAACCACAGAAAACCCTGTTCTGGTAAAATAGCTGAACTGAAGATTTTGGGGTGTCCTTTGAGGGGAGCACAGCCCACCTGAACAGGAGAGATGGGATGAAACTTCAAAGCGCTGTACTGGGAGGTATATTGCCTTTCTTGGGCATGGCCTCTAATTTTTAGGCTCTTTTACCTCTGTTTTCACTTTTAGTGCCTTTTCTTTCCAGCAGCAAAACAAGAACTTTCTGCTTCTTCTCCTGCCTCCAGTTTTGCCTCCAACATCATAAAAGCTCAACCACACCAAGAATATATTCCCAAGTATTTTCTTCAATGACCGAAGTTTCATCTTGAAACATAATGCTGGAGCAATTTTAGGAAGCTATTACTTTGGACATTTCTACATTTAAATTGGAGGCAATTATATTGTTTGTGAGGTTACTGGAAGGGTTACATGAGAAAATGCATGGACACACTATAGTAGCACAAAGTAAATGTTCACTAAACAGGAGCAATGGTGGGTATAATGATCATGGTGGTGGTGGTGGTGGTGGGACTGGTGATGGTCAACTCACTATTAGTTTGAGACCTGGAAAGTTTGGAGTTTAACTCAGAAAAGTGAAGATCATGTAGGGCTGGGAAAGTTCTAGCTACAAAAAGGGAGCTACACTATTGGAGCTATACCAGGAGACAATACAAAACAAAAACACATTCCTTGAGAGTAAGGCATAGGGAGTGCAAAAGTGATGGATGCAGAGTTGTGCAAAAAAATTTTAAAAATAAACTTTGCAAGAATTCAGTTTTAAGTACTATACTTAGTGAGTGTGCACCACTTTTGATCTGTCCTGCTGTGCGTGACACAAATTTGTCAAATGCAATTGTAAGAGCACAAAACGTTAAAAACATGAACTGTCTTTCTCCTAGCCATCAAAAGTCTCAAAAAGAAAGAAAAAATAGGGAAAAGGTTTTAGTTACCAGTGAAATAAGGATGTGACTACCATCCTAACCCACAAACCATATAGCAAGCCTGACAAATGTTAGGAAATCTGGACCCAAATGAGGAAGAACACAAGAGCTCACATCATTTCTTCAGACCTTGGGCAAGATGGCCATTTCCCCAAAAGCAAGTGAGACTACCCTGAAATGCTCAGCCAGTGGCTCCTCAAGTGATGTAAGATCCAGGGCCACAGAGGACCACAGCAAAAAGATGACTCTTCCAATGGGAACCCAATTTGACATCACAGAGCACTGTTGATAGGGAAGAAGAAGAACCGAGGGGATATGATTTTTATCCACTGTGCTCCTAGCAGTGGAAATGACCAGGGATGAAGTGAGTAAACAAAGTGGAACGAAATACCATTTTTTTCAATCACCAGGATTTCCATGCTGAAAACTGAGTAGTGATACAAATTCCCAAGTTAAGAATAATAACTTCCGGGTTGAGGAGGGCCTGGAGGAGGCGATGTTCTCCGAGCTTCCTAACATTCTCGGATGCTCTGTCCTCCCTTGTTATGATTTGAACGTGTTCCCAACATTCACATTTTGGAAACTTAACCCTCAGAGCAACAGCATTGGGAAGTAGGATTAGCAGGAGGCAATTAGGTCATGGGAACATAGATTAGATTGTTACCTTGGGAATGGGTAGTTAGTGGAAGTGTGGGTTATTATGAAAACGAGTTCAACCGCTTTTGGTCTCCCCATTGCTTTCCATTTTCTTTTCCTCACAGGATGCTGAAACATGCTAGTACCATGTTCTTGGACAGCCCAGCCTCTAGTGCTATAAGACAAATAGAATCCTGCTCACTAGAAAGTACACAGTATCGTATTTTTCTTGTTATTGTTGCAGAAATTGGATTATGACATCCATCAAGTATTTTTCAGCAAATTTATGAAATGGAAAATCAGAAAGAACTACTTTATAGGCCTGCTTGGAAATGAAAGAGAAAATAAAGAAGAAAAAGTCTGAGACAAGGAGAAATAGAGAACAGCAAGGTAAATCCAAGGAAACAGAGGGAGGAAGGGTGTAGACACATTTCTCAAAGAAATTGTAGGGAAAAATTTAAATGAAAAATATTGGAGAGACAAAGACCATAATAGAAACAATCAAAATAAGAATAAATATAACTTAAAACAGGCAAGACTTTTCATTCATTCATTCATTCATTCAATGAATAATTACTGAACCTTTTACATAGCTAAGGTGTTTTTAGATGCTAGGTATTTAGCAGTGTCTTCATTGGACAACAATTCTTCCATTCCCTAGACTGGGGAACTTACATTCTAGGGTAAAAAGTGGAGATAGATAAAGAAAATGAAAAGGAAGAAATGTTAATAGTTTCATGAATAAAAGTAAAATAGAGCTACAAGACAGGGAAAACTTCTGGGTGACCAGGAAAGTTATCTCTGACCACATGATATTTTATCTGAAATCCATATTACATGAACGATTTAGACCTGTGAATATCTGGAGAGATGTTGTAGGCATATACAGACATCTTTGATTTAGGGTTGTTCAGCTTACAATTTTTTTAACTTTATGATGGTATGGAGACAATGCACATTCAGTAGAAACTATACTTCAAATTTTATCCTTTTCCTGGTTCGTGATTGCTGTGTGACACTTTCTTGTGATGCTAGGAAGTGACAGCAAACTGCAGCACTCATTTAAACATGCATTCCCAAGGGAAACAACTGTTCTTAAACTGCGATGCTCGGTAGGGTAGGCATATTGAATGCATTTCCCGTTTAGTATATCTCCAATTTATTTTGGGCTTATCAGGATGTAACTCTATCCTAAGTCAAGGAGCATTTGTATGATAATGGTAAAAAAAGATTACTGAAAAAGATAGACATGAGTGACAGATAAAAAATATCCAACAACAACCCCATTGGTGTTTTCAAAATAATGGACAAAAGAAACAGAAAATATATTTTATTTTCATTTCATTTTTTGAGACAGGGTCTTGGTGTGCAGTCCAGGCTGGCCTTGGACTTGTAATCCCCTTGGCCTCAGCTTTTTGCATGCTAGGATTAAAGATGTGTGCCGCCACATCACAGAAAATGTATTTTGAAATAAGAAATATAGTCCCCCCAGTAAACGCTTAAGTGTGGAGATCAACAGAGTAATGCTGTAATGGAAACTTGACCTTTCAATGATCAACACCAGTGCCTAAGCATGATATGGGTAATGAACCTAGCTGGGCCTGTGGCTTGCACGGCGGAAGTGATGTTGCATGGCTTTGAGCCCAAGTTTGAAGAGGTCTCACCTATTGCCACTCTCCCTCTTCCAACTCTACTTCCAACCTATGAACAGCATGGCTAGGCAGCAGGAGCACGGGACCACTCGGCCTGGTCACCCCTATTGCCCTGCCAAGAGATAAGCACATACCATACGTGCAAGTTAGATGATTTGAGGCCAACCAGACTCCAGCTAACCCAGGTCCTAACTCATTCACTCAAGATCAACAAACCAGATCAGCAGGACCACCTCACCACCCTGTAGACCCATCAGCAGTGATAAATGATACTTGCCTTCAGCCACAGTGTTTTGAAATGACTCATTAGGCCACTAAAGCTTACTGGCAAGTGTCTCAAGCCTTTTTAAAATCTTTTTCTTGCCTTTAGAAAGCTAATTTAGAAATAATATAGCTTTTGAAATGAAATGTTTACCTGATATTTAAGCATATCCAATTGTCACTTTCTCTCAGTATTCGTGGAGGAAAGGTTCCAGAACCACCTGTGAATACCAAATTTTGTGACATCCAAGGTGCTCGTATAAAATGGCATAGATTTGCAAGAAACATATGTAGTCTCCCTGTGTACATTAAAACATCTCGGGAATACTTATACTTAACATAAGGTAAATACTTGGTTTCTTGTTTCATTTTGTTTAGGGAATAACAAAAGGTCTGTACAGTTCAGTGTAAACACAATGTTTTTTTGAATTCTTTTGATTTAGAGATGGTTAAATCCACAAGGATACAGAGGGTCAAATGTATGCTTTAATTTCATTTTCTTCTGTTAAAGTGAAATTACACTTAATATTTTTAATTAAACATAACACCAAATACATTTTATTTACATTTTTACTATGAAAACTGATTCTACTTTATCCCAATTTTGCCAACTTATCTATCTTTGACTTTATAAAACTGAGCATTTGCAGGAAAACAGCTGACCCTTGCAGAATGTCTCCAGATTCATTGTTAGGATTGGAGTCGTGTTAATGAGCCAATTTGATCACTATGGTTATGTAAGATGCTAACAATAAGGGGAGCTGGGTGAAGGGCAAAAGGAAATTTTAAATACTATTTTTTCAAATAAATCTAAAATTATTTCAAAGCAGAAAAGAACATGAAATTATAGCAAATTGTCTAAGCAGAAAGTTGGGTTTATCTTACCTTTGACATATAAAATGTTTTTTCTTATGGAACAAATGCAGGAACAGTTTGAAAATGGCCAAAAACTAATGCATATAGTGAGTAAAAGTTGTTATTATACGAATATTGATTTTTTTTGGTGGTGGTGCCGGGGATTTAGCTCAAGGCCTTGGTACTGAGGTATGCCCCCATACCCCTTTTCAAAAGTTTATTTTAAAACAAGTTGTTGCTAAATTGCCCAGATTGGATTTAAACTCAAGATCTTCCTGTCTCAGTTTTCCAGAGTGCTGAGATTATAGGTGTGTGGCACTATGCCTGGTCAGAATACTAATTACTAAATCATTTTCTTTATTCATAGTACTAGGGCTCAGCCCCAGGGCCTCATGGATTCTAAGCCAGTGGTGTATCCCTAAGCTATTTCCCCAGACCTTGATTTTGACTTGATTCTTTGGAGAAGAAGTTTGTTAATATAATGTGCTTAAGATCTGTCATGTATCTCCCCTGTGTTAAGAATACTTTAATAATATTTTGTCTGTCAAAACCATATTAATTCTATGTTCTACACAAGTTTATGTACTTCTCACACTTTTTATATAATTATTCATACATTCCCAGTTTAATTTCAAGATTTTTCTTACTTTATTTTTTCTTTTTTTTTTTAAATAATTTTATTGAGAAACAAATAGCAATGAGACAGTTTCAAAGCTGATAAGTAGGACAGTTTCTTTTCTTTTTTTATTTTTTATTTATTTGTGTGTGTGTGTGTGTGTGTGTGGCCAGCTCAGCCCACCAG